>WEIU01007042.1:0-50198 GCA_013389925.1 Aegithalos caudatus
GTCTCTGAGGTGAGGCTGCGCTGCTGTGTGTCCAGAAGGAGCGGGCTGTGTCCCGGCTGCCAAGCGGCTCTGGCTGAGGAGGGCCCGGGCTCTGCTCCCCGTGCTGCCCCGTCACGGCTCAGAGCCAGCCCCGCTAGTGGCGGGGCGTGCCTCCGCCGGCTTGGAAAGGGTTATCCCTTCCCGTGGGAATGGCCGAGCACTGAGGTTCCCCTTTCTTCTTGCCGCTGGGAGCCTGCAAGCAGATGGTTTCTCTTCCCACGTTGGGAAATAACGCTAAAAAACCCCTACCAGAACCCACAAAAACTAAAGAGGGTAGTTATGAACTGCGGAAAATCTAGATCAAAGACATAATTTTGCTAACACTGTGGTTTGCACTCTCGTGCAGTGTTGTTTCTTTTTTTTCTGAGATTCCTTCTTGCCCCCTAAAGATTTAGGCAGTTATATTATTTCCTTGAAACTGTTGTTTTGTGATGTGTTGTTGACAAAGAAGGCTTTCCTATGTCAACACACCTTAGCTGTGAATAGTAATTTTAAAAACTTGCGGATTATTTTATTACAGCCAAGTTGTAAATAACTCCTTATTACAGAATGCTTGCTTGTGAAACGAGTTACCAATAAAGCCTTGTAATGGTCAGAAGTGAAATACACTCATGAAAATTGCAAGGCCCTTGCTTTGCAGCTTCTGAAAGCCTGTGCCGAGACTACTCACGGCAATAAAGGTAATAGGAATCAGAGACTGCTCCTCACACTGAAGTTTGTAATAGAGGCAGGCATATGTGGACTTGGATGTATGGTATTAAGTCTTACTTTTTCCCTGGTGCAGGCAACTTCATGTAGTTGGCATGCAGCATCAGTGATCACAAGGCTTCTTGAGGTGGTTTACTTCAAAAAGAGCTGGCCTGTGTGCAGGTACTGCCTCCCCTGTGCTTGCTGGCTCTGTCAGGTGATGGAGTGCCAGAGCCAGCACAAATAGGAGTAAGCAGGACTGTGATTGTCAGTGGCAGCAAGCTCAAGCATCTCTTCCCTGGGGTCCTTGTGAAATCTCCTATGTGCAATGCCTTCAGGCTCAGTGCATTCAAGTCATGTCCTTTGACACATGTGTAATGTCTTACAAAATCATGTCTGCACCATGATTTAGATCCTGAAGAATAGAAGACCAAGGGTTGAACAGGAGAATGTGGGGACTAAATTTCTTATATATAGTTTTCACTTTGCATCTGTGTTTATGTAATTACTGATGTAGGTTTATACTTTTTTATTCTTCAGTTGGACACAATATTCTCATATAAAGCTTTTGAGGGCAGCTTTTTCTTTTTTCTCTTTTTTTTTTTTTTTTTTTCTTTAAGCTGAAAGACTTTTTTTCCCCTTCTTTCTTCTCCCAGAAGAAAGCTTTAATCAAGTCATGATAAAGGAATGATTGGTTCCGGGCAGAGAAGGAGATTTGGTATAGAAAACTTGTGATAATTGTTAATAAATAATACCTCAGTCAGAAAAAAAAAGCTCTGTTTCTCAGTCAGAAACACTAACCAGGATATGCAAAAAAAAAAAGAATATTTAGGAAAGTAATGCTTTACATTCTTTTGGTTATATTTATATTTTGACTTTGTAATTTATAGTTTACTGGTTTTTATCCACTTATGTAGTGCAGCTGCATCATGTCCATCTTTAGGCAGCAATGGAAACTGTTTTCCCTAGTGACATTTAATTATTTGTGTTGATTACAGCTTGGAGAGTGTTAGAGTCGGGAGGTTCAGAGCTGGATGCGGTCGAGAGAGGCTGTGGTCAGTGTGAGATCGATCAGTGCGATGGGAGCGTGGGATACGGAGGAAGCCCAGATGAAAGTGGAGAAACAACTCTGGATGCAATGATTATGGATGGGTAAGGAGACTGTATGGAGAAAACAATGATGCCTGCTGTTGTAAATGCTCAGACCCCGAGTGGGAATGAGTTATTAAAGTTTTATTGAGAACAATAAGAAAGTTCACAAAGCAAAAGGGACAGGGCTGGGAGCATGGCCAAACGCGAGAGGCTCGTCCACCAAATGGCAGCTCTGCCTTTTATACCCCTGGTGTTGCATCAGCTTGATGCATATTTATTTAGACTTTACACAGTCTCGGTCCATGGCACTCTCCTCGGGGCCAACACAGTGTTGTCACTGTGGTCCTGAGGCCATCATTGGATGAAGTGTTCTGTTCCTTTGAAGGTCATGCCTCAAAGGTTTGGCCAGCAGCACTCCGTCCAATGCAAACTCACAAACCCACACCACAGCACATACAGCCGTCCTCGTGGAAACCAGCCTCACAGCTAGGCCACTGCAACAACATCAACCACTCCACAACATGTGTCACTATCTCAATATTGACATCACAGTATTTAATCAACAATATAATTAATAATATAATATCTATTCATATAATACCCAGCAAAAGCCAACTTCCACTAACTTGTTTCTTCCACCTGCCATTTTTAGCACACTTAAGGGTCATTACAGGATCTTGTTGCTTTGGGGCTGACTATGGGACAAGCTAACTTGTGGAACAAGGGAAAATAACTACCTGATTGCTGAAGAGTAGAAAATGACTGTTTACTTGTAGAGCATTAATCCAGTTTCTAGGTAGAGCAGTTGAAACAAATGGTTTGTAGCATTGTTAGCTTTCTCTTTACATTCAGTCCATAAATATTTCAGTTTTGGAGCAATTGTCTTCAGTAATTTATTTGCTGTTTACAGCTGTCCTGATTAAAAAGTAGTTGCAAGTGTGTGGTTTATGTTAGGAGTTTATGTAATAAAAATAAGAAAATAGTTACTCTACTGAAAATACTACTGTGAATGGAAGTATTGTTTCTTGAGCAACATCTCCATGCCTGTGAAAGGAAACAATATATGTAGGAAGTCTTTTCCTACTAATGTGATGACGTCTGTGGCATAGAACAATTAAAGCATTATGTTAAAGAAGCAAGCTTTTTGATTTAGATGAGAACAGATTTTGTCTAGTAAAAATGTGCAATTATTCTTGTAGTTTTAATGAGTTTTAAATCTTCCTCATTTCCAGCAATACTATGGAAGTTGGGGCTGTTGCAGATCTCAGGCGTGTGAAGAATGCAATTGGTGTAGCACGAAAGGTCATTGAATACACTAAGCATACGCTGCTAGTGGGAGAGTCAGGTAATTACTCCTTAACTGTTTCCAAGTCAAACCCTCAATTCAAAACACTTCCTAATAAAATTGCTGTGTTTTCATCTTTGTAATATAGGTGGAAGAATTCTTTGACAATCAAATCAATCTACTCAAATAGTTCAAAACTGTTTGTTCTTCCATTCTGTGTCTATGACATAGGCTTATTTTTAGAAGGAATAAATAGTTTTGTGTTTTTTTCCGTCACCTTAACTGCAAATATTGACTTGTAATCTCAAGGCTTTGCTAATAGCTGTGATATCTAAGTTACCAAAGATTTATTAAAAGGCATTGTATAAACTGTTAGATGTAAATGTTTTATTTTAAACTATCAAGTAACTTTTTCTAATGAATGGCAGAATTAATAGACACTAGAGTTAAATTTTAGTATTTTGGTATATATTGAGTATTATTATTGTATTTCATAGTTTAAAAGTATTAGTAAGAACTTAACTGTAAAAATGCTCATTAGAGGCTGTACTCCCAGGCACAACAAAAGAGCCATAGCAAATTGGAGGCTTAGCTGAGATTTTTATATACAGGCTGCTGTTGGTAGAATAGTACCATTTTCAAAAAGAGATGTTCATTCCCCAGAGGTGTGTGAGTGGTGAACAGGTTTCTTGGCTTTTAAGAAGCCTGTTCTGAGCCTGTAGCTGCTCAGAAAGAAATACAGAGATAAGTGTGGAAAATGACATCTGAGCATTAATGGGGATTCAAGTGCTTTGAAATTGATCAGAAAAGATAAAATATTCTTGCAGGAATTAGCATGTACAGAAGTAAGTGCACGAACAATTTTTTGATGGAGTAAAATGGAACAATTTTGGGAGGTGAGGATACAATTAGACTGAAGGTGTGAACACAGAAACCTGTAGATTCTATTTAATTTAAGGCAATTGACAGTGATTATGAGTGGCTTTTATAAGAGATATTTCACATGTAGTGCAGAAAAAGAAATTGGCCAGGTGTTAAATAGTGGAGGGAGAAATACTCCTAATACTCATTTGCCCCTCATTGCTAGTTACCATAGTATTTTTAATTTTTAATCAGGAGAATGAGCAGAAGGTATAAGGAAAATGAAGAAACAGAAGGATTAAAGTGCTGATCTAAAGTACATCTTCCAACCTAAGAAGACAGCTCTTTGCCTAATGGAGGCATGTGGACAAGTTTGTTATCCTGAGTCCTTACAGTCAGTGATAGCTTGCTCAGAAGAAAATGTCTAGTAATAACGGCAAAAAATTGGAGATGGTGTTTAATGTTAATGAATTAATGAAAGCAGTGGAGAAACTGAGAAAGACTATTTTGAAGAAATGTATTTTTTGTGGAAATTGGAACTTGGATAAGAGAAACTCTGATTGTCTTCACCATATGAAGATGAATAAAAAGAAAATCTGTTTGAACTTTCAAACTGGCATGTGAGAGAACTAACAGCTTATTTTCTAAATAGAAATACTTACATTACAGAAAAGATAGCTATAACAGTAAAAACTTTTTGTATAAATGCATATAATCTCTACAGGCATTTTATTAAAAACACAAAATTAGGAACTCTGCTTCCTGGAATAGAAATGATATTTCAAAAATTATGAAGGAATTCCTGATAAACATGCACAAGTACAATTTTCTTACCAAAAAAATAAAAAACAAAAAAAACAACAAAACCCAAAAAAAACCCAACCAAAAAAAAAACCAAAAAAACACAAGCAAAACTCCCCCAAATTCTGCCTGCTTGTTCTGTAAGTGGGAAGATATTTGTTTAATTGAAGATGTCAGTTTTCTTTTCCTCTGAGTGCTGATACTTTACTTGTGCCAGTTTTAAGAAAAACATAGAAAAGCAGTCCAGAAGTAATCAAAGGCTTATCTTAATTCTTGGGCTGGATAAGTTTGTTCAGCTGTGTGTTATAGTGACATTATTATCAAGGATTGATAATATAAATTCAAGCATCTGAACCTAGCAACAGTGTCTGTTGCTGGGTAGTATCAAAGGTATCTACAGCTAAAAGATGAAAGAAGAGTTGATCTTTTTTCTTTTCCCTTTGCCTAATGATAAGTCATTCTTAGAAGTGTAGCATTCTTTCATTGCTTGTGTTGGTATTTCTTTTGCTCTCTTGCCACTTACTAAATTAATTTTCAAAACAAGGAAGCAGTCACTTTTAAAGCTGCAAGGAATGTGATGTAAGCTGGTGAATTGCTTTCTTTTAAGTATCAGAGTTTTAATGGCAAATATTGTGCAGCTTATTTATATTTGATAAAAAACTTGCTTTTTAAGACAAATATATTTGTATGACTTACTTATTTCTGTGACTTGCACAGCCTAGGCTGTTCTTGCTCCACACTCTTAGTTGATTGAGTTTAATTTGTTTCTCTTTAAATGGGAAAACTTTTATGTCATTGCCTGTGAAGCAAGAGTTGGCTACTGCAGTTGTACATCACTCTAATGGCTGATACTGCTCTCTGAAGATGTATTTCCCGTCTCCAAAAAAGATGTATAATTCTTTGATTTCTAAAAAAAAAACATGAATGTATTATCATAAAACCTAAAAAACTGTGAATAAATCAATGTTTCTTTTTTATTTTGTTCTTGCTTTTCAAGCCTCCCTGTTTGCTGTAAGAATGGGGTTTCCATATGAAGATTTAACTACCCAGAAATCCCTTTCGCTGTACTCAGAGTGGCTTAATCAAAGCTGTCAGCCAAACTACTGGAAGGTACAGTGCAGTGATGGGGGCAAGTAGGAAATCAGTGGTGCAGCATTGCCTCCTTCCTTTCAGCTTATATTGAACTTAAACTTTACATGTGAAGAAAAAGAAGTCTTGCTTATTAGACAGAAATAACTTGATTTACTAAGCACTTGTTACACTTGGGAGTGTATGTGTCTAGTTATTAGTTCTTAGATCCTGCTGCTTTTGACCTTTCTGCAGTTTGGTGTAGGAGTTATTTTTTAGTTCTTAACTGAGACAGGATTTACCAAAATAAACAAAGCAGTGCATGTATTTTTTGATACATATATAAAGTTCTGAAAGAAAATCTTACAGTAGTAATTAAGGTCTTTAAATAGTTGAGAGGCTTTATGCAGACCTACAAATACAACAGGTTAGTGCAGATGTCCATTAAACTTGCCTGTTGTGTTGAGCTTGACTTGTTTGAATGAGGATTTTTTTTTTTTTTTTNGTTACAAATTTCTACACATTTGTACAGTGGTTTGTGGGGTTTTTTTGACCAGACAGTTGAGCAAAGGAGAGTCTTTAATTTGAACAACGTAAGGAAAATCTTCTTACTGTATAATGCCAGAAATCAGTCTTTATTCATTAAGCAAAACAATTGGTAGGATCTCAGTACACCTCTGTGGTTTAAGTACTGGGCATCTAATGCCTTTATGGTAGATGATAGGTATTGATTGGAGTATTTTTAAATTTATCTGTATTGAATATGTTACTCATGCAAATCACAAACTAATTACAGAATGTGGTGCCGGACTCTTCAACATCCTGTGGACCGTATAAACGGCGTGAAGGAATGACTTACAAAGAGCAGACCAGCGCACAAAGAAGTGTTCATAACCATGATACTATAGGTAACAACTTCTGGGAACTCTGTTACTGATCCTTTTTTTTCTCATTCCTCTAACTATTAAATCATACTTATTTAAAATAAAGTATTTCATATAGGAATTACTTCATGTTTATAGTGGTTTCAAGATTCTGTTACTTATGTGTTAGGATGGAGTGCCTAAAAGGTTGATTTGTTTTTAGGTTTTTTTTTCCAGTTCACTGGCTGCACAGACACTTGCTTCATTTTTTGCCATAAACTCTTGTTCATTGCCCTGCTGCTTTTCCCACAGATACCTTGGCATAATTGCTTGGGCAGCTGTGGATGCTTAGAAAACTAAGTTAAGAATTCTGTTGATTATGGTGTGCTGTCAGACCAACTTAAAAGGCCTTGTAGTGGTAGAAGAAATGAGTATACCATTAGTCCTGCTACCAACTAAAATCAGTGTTTGTCACACTCCTTAAGGTTATAAAATAGAGTTTGCTTTCAATTTTCTTCTATTCTGGCTTTTTTTCTAAATCAGTAAATTTCTACAGAAACTAACATGAAAATAGGTTACCAGTAGTAGTCTCAAAAACTTTTAGGAGATTCCTGATTGAGGACTGATTGCTAAGCCTATAAGTTGATTAATGAGCACATCAGACAAAGGACTAGAGCATTAACAGATTCATGACTTTCATATTTTATATTTTGTAGTCTTGGAACTTGCACTTTTTGGTATAGTTTGGATTTTTCTCAGTTTAGCAATCTAGAACTTTTGTCTGATGGTCTTTACAATACCAAGAATTAACAAGTTGTTTCAAGTGTGAATCTTTCTTCTGTGTTTCTAGTTAATCCTAGTAATAATCAATTAATAGTCTGCAAAAGTCAGGTGACCTACCAGTTTCTTAAGTTGATAGCTAGCTTACTTACTGGGGTAGTTCAGTAAGTGCTGAAAAACTTAAAAATTATGGAGTGTCAGGAGAGAGGAATCTGCTATATACAATTCAAGAATCGATCATTAAGTAATCCTAAACTGTTCTGTAGTAAATTATGATGCTTTGTATTAATATTTCATGTTTTCCTGTTCAGTTCTTTTACATATGAAATATCTCTGTGAGTAGCACATTTTGAGAAGAGTCTTCAATCAGCATGCATTTAGGACCTTGGAAGGAACTGATGCCCTTCCAGTCTTTTTGCAGAGGCCATTGGTTCTGTGTCTCTAAGTTTTCAGCACCTACTGGTCAGGAAACTTCTCTATGAGAAGAAAATACTGCTTAGTGAGGTCAGAGAAACAGAATTCAGCTCATCAAATTCTGCTTCTTGGCTCTCAGTTTGTTCTGGAGTTTTATGCTAGCAGCAATTCATGCCCTTTCTGCTCTGTGCAGGTAAAGTCTTGTTTTATGGAGAAGCAAGTGATCGCAAATCCAATTCCAAGTGCCAATCTAAACTTCACTAGTATGAGGCAGTGGCTTTTTTACATGCACAAAATTAGGAAGGGGTAGACTCATCCCTACATTTGGTTTTCCGTCAGGTAATTCTAGTTACTTTGGTAGGCGGTATGTCATCTTCTGCCAAGTGTAAACTCATGCTTCTGACTTTTTTTTAAAAAATGGTACTTTCTTTCCTTCAAGTACCATTTATGATTTCTAAACTTTGTTGTTCTGATGGTATTGGTGCTCAATTTGGGGACACCAGGTTCTCTACTGGGTAACAAAGGTGTGTATAAGGAAGCAGTGGCTGCATGGGCAGCAGTAACACGTAGCTCTGAACAGTGTGGCACTCGGTGTTTCACACTCCTTTTTAAGCTCTTGTAATAGGTTGTAAAAATTTTCAAACAAATTCTTTAAAAAGAACTTGTTTTCTTAAAGAGTACAACTCTTGTATTTCAGGAGATCAGTAATTTGAATAGTCTGGGCTTTGTGGTTCTTTTTGATAAGCATAATGCTGACTAAATAAATGTTAGCAGTGTTCCTGAATATGTTTTGTCTCTGTTGAAAATCTTAGGTATGGTTGTAATCGGTGTGAGTGGAACCGTTGCTTCTGGGACATCTACTAATGGTGCAATCCACAAACTCCCAGGGTTAGTATCTCTGATTTTACAAAAAAGTTTTTTTTCCGACCTTGTTTCCTATGTTAAACTTGTCATTGGTGTTTAAAATGTTAAGCTTTAGAGCACAAAATGGCTTTGGGTTTTTTTTGTGCACTTGCCATAAATCCTGATAGAGAGAAACTGATTCAGTTGCAAGACTACAGGAATGCTTGTTTTTCAGCTGGCTTAATTCACTGTATAGAGACACAAATAACTGGCACAGTTGTGAGACAACTTGTAAGGCAAGGCACCAGAGACAAATGAGCATTTTGGAGAGGCATAGTCTCCTAAGAGATGTACATAAAATCAGACCCTCAGGCTTCTGTTTTGTCTTTGTGATACTTTTTCTACACAGTTAGGATTATTGTCTGTCAACCAAGTCAGACAACTTCTGGATTCAGCAACAAGTTATTGAACATATTAATGTCCCCAGCTGCCTACTGTTGCCCACAGGCTAAACCTCACTGGCTTAGCTATAGTCAGTACAATAACAGAGAGTTATGCACTGGAGGTGGATTAAGCCTCAGGTCAGTCAGGTTATCACAGTTCACTTTTACAGGTAGTTTTAAGACAAGACTTTCGACTGCAGTGGATTGACCTCTTTACCTGTTCTGTTCTCCTGTGGGTTTAATGCTAAGTCAGCTGCAAGCAGTAAGGCTGACAAAGTTTGGTTTTTATTTTCTGTTGTTCACTCCAGGCGTGTGGGAGATTCCCCGATAGCTGGAGCGGGATCCTATGCGGATAGTACAGCCGGAGGAGCTGCAGCCACTGGGGATGGTGACATCATGATGCGCTTCTTACCCAGGTTTGTCCTTAGGGCAGGCTTTTCTAGATTTCTGCAGCAAAATGTGGACTCAGCAAGTGAAGAAATTGATTAAAAATATGGTCTGACTTAGTGGCTGTTGAAGTGGGAGTAAAGGAAGGCGTGGAAGGGGTAAGAACAGTAGCAGAACCAAGTTACACTTGTGATCTGTCTTAAAAGAAGAGATTTAAATATCTTGATGACAGGTCCCTTAATACTGCCAAGCTGTGAGCAAACAGGCAGCAAGTAATATTTCCAGCCTGTATTCTTTTTAGCAGAACTGCTTAGCTTTCTTCTCCAAAGCATTTTGTTGTGTGGGGAAGTATCATAAATTGTAGAAAGGATGAGGTGTGGGTCTCAGCTCATTCAGGAAGCACCACTGCAGCAATCCTTTGTAATTGCATGTAATTTGAAACTGAAAGAGGTGTTTTAGTGTTGTCACTGTGGTTGCATAAACTGTGTAAGATATGGCTCTTTTCAGTCTCAGCAGGAATCAATTATGGAAGTCCATGCTGAACATAATGGGCACTGATGCTTGCAGACAACTTTTCTGAAACTGGCAGGCAAGAAAGCCTGCTAGCTGTTGCATATTTACAGATGTTGTCAGTGAATTTCAAGCTGTTCTGAGTCGGTTTTTCAAATACAAGGCAGTTGACAACTTCATGAATTATCTATCTTACCATACAAGATACCAAGATGAGTAGTGAGCTGATCTCCACTATAAGGTTAGTCAGTAAAAGCTTAGATTGCACTTAAGCAGCATTTGTAATGCTTAAAACATTTCATGTTGGCACCAGTGGGTTGACCACTAGACTAGGTGGTTAATTACTGTGTCCTTATAAAGATTTTTACTAATTCCATGATACTTAGATACTCCCACATGGAAACAAAGACAAGAATTAACCTCCCAGAAGTGAAGGACTTGTCAAATAAAGGGCAAAATTGCTAGTATTTGCTCTATGCCTTTCTTGAGGTGGTAACATCTTGTTGAGTTTTTGATTAGTTAAGAGACCCCTGTGAAATACAGCTTTATATTCAGATAGTTATCTTTAGATAACTCGACCCTATTTGATTGTTAGAATAAATCAAAGATAACGGGGAGTCTCAAAATGCAAGACTTGTTCTTTTCTGTGGTACTTTGATAACATCTGTAATTAATGCAATCTGTGGATGTCTTAGTGTCACAAGTTGGTCTTGGTATATGCATCTTTCATCAAATTGATAAAATGTTGTTTGCTTGTAAGTTATGCCATGAGTTATCATTTAGTCTTGAAGGTCTGAAAGAAAATTGCAATGTAGGTAATTTTTTACTTCAGGAGGTTTTGGAAATGTGACTGGTTCATCTCAAGCAATTCTTTTAGATATAAAGGATATTCATTTTGATTACTCATAGAATAAGGGGGTTTTAAATCACTTTGTAAAAAGTTTGAAAGTGGCTCAAAATCCTGATCATGGTACGTTCATATTCTTAAAATAAAGAAAATGTTTCAATTTTGATGTTTTCAGAAACTTAAATTTTTTCTGAAAGATTTTTTTATGCTTACTGAACTCAATAATTTATCAGTAATGTAATATTGAGTTTTCCTCAAAAAATCATCTTGACATTAGCCTTTCTGAAAGCTAGTAATTACTTCTGATGTCAAACTCAATCATGTAATGAAAAATAGAAGCCACGAAGTCTTCTAAACCACTGTTCCTTAAGTTTTTTTAACTGATCTTTTACTTAGCCTCTTCTGCAAATGATCAGAGTTCTCTCTTGGCTTGGCCTGCCATAGAATGATACATGGTATAGATATCATCTTGTAGTCCTTTTTAGTCTTGTTTTAAATTGCTTTTTAAGTAGAATTTGAGTAACAATTACCAATATGAAGTTGGCCTAAAAAATATTTATCATGTGGTTGCATTATTCAGAGAAACCAGGGTCTCTTCTGTGGTATTTTAATTTACATAACCTGAGTATGGCTAATTTTCTGGGTATGGTGTTGGCTTTTTTTAGCTATCAAGCTGTGGAATATATGAGGATGGGAACAGACCCAACAGTAGCCTGTCAGAAAGTTATTTCCAGAATCCAGAAGTATGCTCCAAAGTTCTTTGGTGCTATCATTTGTGCCAATACAACTGGAAGTTACGGTATGTATTTTGTTATGCAGACAAGGGTGCTTGACCCTAACTAGGTCATAGATGTACAAAACTGAACGTAGATTTTAAAGAAGTCTTTAAATATTCTTTGAAGACTGCAGCAGTACTGGCCATTCACAGTATGGAATGCTGGTTAGCAGGGCAGCTGTGTCCTAGTGCAGACTGCAGATAATTTAATTGTGCATTTTGATGTCTTAGACTTTCACAAAATTTATGGAAGTCTTAGCAAAACTCAAAAATATTTACAACCTTCATTTGTTTTCCTGGCTTGTATATGATTAATTTGAAGGTTTAAAAAAAAAGACTGATTTGCCTTCCCTAGATATGGCATTAGGAAGGGAGAATATGAATGTTAAGCATAGCTTCAAAGTGATCTAAGAGTAGTCATTGTGCCAGGCATCTCATTAGTGAACTCTTAGATCGGTAGGAAGTACAATTTGCTAATCAATGTGGATTATTTAGTTAGACTGCTTTGCTTATTCTTTGATCTCTTACTTCCTATAGTTCTGTGTTTAAGAGATTAGTGTGGAAGGAACTCATTAAATTAATCAGGATTGAAAGAGAGATTTTCCTGACTTGTGTTACTGTTTTGAATTGTAGTATAAGGGCATTAATTCACTAGAGCAGTACTGTATTTTAACTTAAAAATTAACTCAATGTCTTGAGATAGATTGTGAAAGAATAATTATACCACTGTAGTAGAATTAGTAAGCGGATCTTTAGATGATAAAATACAATGACAGACACTAAACCCAAAATTTAGCAAATTAGATTTTTTTTTTCTTTTTTTTTTCCTAGGTGCTGCATGTAATAAAATTCCAGGATTCACTCAGTTTCACTTCATGGTTTCAAGCCCTTTGCTAAGCCAACCAACTGTGGAAGTAGTAGACTGCATTTAATTACTTTCATCCTATTAGCATCTCAACTTAGAAGAGGACAGTGCTACCAGTTCCACCAGTTACTACTTCTCAAAATGGTTCTTTCTAGCATTTAATGGCTATTGTGGTCTGCTTGTTTTCCTAAGAACTGAGTAGCCAGAAGTGATGAATAGTTGAACAGGCCCTTTGCCTTCCCATATAAAAATATATTTGTTGGATTTCTGGAATAACGGGCTGGAAGTGGAACAATGATTCTACACATAAACCTTATGTTGAGAATATTTAATTGTCTTTCTAAGATTTAGTCTAGGTTTTCTTTTCTGTTGAAAAGAAAATTGCATGAAAATGCTGACACACAAGGAAAGGGACTTGAGGATTTCAAAGCTTTAATGAAGCAATAAGAAGGCCTTATGGACCATTCTAACCTCCTCCACAACAGCTGAGAATACATTTGAATAGAGAATACATGCAAGCATCCCTGGTAGTACAGACCTTCAAGGAATTTTGGTTGACTGACTGGATATGAAGACAACAGGAAATCATCCTGTCACCTGTTTTTAGTGGAAGTTATGAACCATAATCACAGTCATTTCCTTGTCAGTAATACACTGTGCACTCACCCTGTCCTACAGCACATTAACCTCTGCAAAGGAGCAGTTGAATGCCTAGAGCATGACAGTTACCTACAGCTTTGGGTTTTGTCACTTTCTGTGTCTAGAGACACCAGGATTAATTGTAGTAGAACTTTAGCATCATGAGGATTATTACAGGTATTTGAAGATCTGTTTGATCATTCTCTTAAACTGGTGGCTTGCTGATCATTTGATGGAATCTTTGCTAAACTTGAGCTAGGAAATGGCAAAAGAGGGGAGTGAGTAAAAAGAGTTTGTCTTGTCATTTTAATTATTCTCTGTCTACTTAAATAAAATCATTGCGTAATAAAAGCACACCTTAATGTATTAGTAAAGTTGTTTAGATGCTTGTGCACTGTGCCTTTGATTGTTGCTCTCTGTTTCAAATTGGTGTTTTTACAAGCTGGAAATAAACCATTCAAACTAGAATGGCAGTCTTTAATGGCCTGCTGTTGAACTTCATCAGCAAAGTGGTTTGCTCACTTCTGTCACTGGATCCTCAGAGCATGTTGCAGCAGTATTCACTGCAGGCCACAGAAAGCTTTTGTCAGAGAAACTACTACTGAATACATCTGTAAAAGCTTAAGATAAGTTTTCTACCTCTGCTATGTACAGTCCTTCTGCCATTGCTGCTGTATCTTCAGATAACTTGAGCAGTCAAGTGCAAATAGATTAATAAAATCCTAGTGATTGCTACTTTGAGGATTGCATTGTAGATTATGAGCGTAAAAGGTTCAGTACTGGGAGCTGAGCAGTAATGTTTCAAATTGCTGCAGCTGAATCATCCAGGAATCGTTTCTGAAAGAGGTTTGGGAACATCCATAGCTTGCTTTCTGGAGTGTTTATTTCACTCTGTACTCTTTCACTCTGTTCACTCTTGACAGCAGTTGAACATGAGCCAGCTGTGCCCAGGTGGCCAAGAAGGCAATGGCATCCTGGCGTGAATCAGCAATAGTGTGGCCAGTGGGACCAGGGCAGGGATTGTCCTCTGTACTCGATGCTGGTGAAACCACACTTTGAGTGCTGTGTCCAGTTCTGGGCCCCTCACAACACAAGGGATGTTGAGGGGCTCGAGTGAGTCCAGAGAAGGGCAGTACAGCTGTTGAAGGGTCTAGAGAGTAAATTCTGGAGCAAATGAGGGAGTGGGGTTGTTTAGCCTGGAGAAAAGGAGGCTTAGGGGAGACCCTGTTGCTCTCGACAACAGCCTGAAGGGAGGGTGTAGCAAGGTGGGAGGAAGCCTCTTTACCCAGACTACCAGAGATCGGACAAGTGGAAATGGCCTCAAACTGTGCTAAGAGAAGTTCAGGTTGGATTTCAGGAGGAGTTTATTCACTGGAAGGGTAGTCGAGCAGGAATAGGCTGCCCAGGGAGATGGTGGAGTCACTGTCTCTGGAAATGTTCCATAAAAGACAGAACATGGCACTTTATGTTACGGTTTTGTTTGCATGGTAATGTTTGGTGAGAGGTTGGACTTGGTGATCCTGGAGATCTTTTCCAACCTTACTGATTCTCTTATTCTGTGAAAATTACTTGTCTCCATGAGGTTTGATAATGTGTGTTCCTTTGTGATGATGCATTAATTATAAATTAAAGGGTTAGTTTGTGTAATTATTTATATATATCATTAATTTGGCAATATACTAAATCCTAATATTAAGAATGTACCATTCTGATGTTATGGACAGAATTCAGAATTAGAAAAATAACATGCTTGATATTTTGTCTTAAAATTTCTTTAAAGGTTGTTAATGGTGTTCTGCTATGCTTAGCAGACACACAAACTCTTTTAGGAAAGATAAATATCAAGTACAAACTCGTCAAAAGTATGCAAAAACTATGAAAAATTCTGTTGGGGTTGATAAAAAAGTATTTTACTGTTTTTGATTTCAGTTTTTACTATCCAACTTTTGCAAAACAATATGAGGATGAGTGGTTCTGTTGAATGCATCTGTCTGTAAAGCTCTGTGGCTGAAGTTCATTAGCTTCTTTATAGCCATTTTTTTCTGTTTCTAAAGATAGAAAAAGAATCTTTGCTCAGTGGTCTGACTAAAAGTGAACTAAGCTCTGTTTTGCGTGGTATCAAACTGTTCCTTAATAAAGCAATCAATGTGTACCCTGGCAATGTTTTGTATACATTTACTGAAGAAAGCTTCCCTGTCATTTCATCATTTGTAGGTTACCACTGAAACACGTTCTTTCATTTGTAGCTGCCTCCATGAGGAATAATTCAGAGTTTTAGAGAATTCAAGGTTAATTTTTAGAGGGAATCTACAGTACTTCATAAACTGGAATGAATCTGTCAGCATTTGTTTTAGTTTCTCATGTGACTGTTGTAACTCATTAACAGTGCTGTTCATTCTTGTTTGAAACACAGAATGTGTGCAGGATTTCTATGCTATTATCTATAGTCTGCATGCATGAAGAAACAGCATGTTAAATCTACTCCAGCCCTTAATATAGAGCAGGTTTGTTATATATTAAGCACTGAAGTACAAATGTTTTCACTGGACAATCTGTTCATTCCTCCTCATAAATTCCATTAAATTTACAGGAAACTGAAATGTTTATGCAGCGGAAATGACTGAACCTCGATTTTGTGACTATTACTGTTTAAGCTGCTGAGTCAGAAGTAAACATTTATGTTTGTGCATTTAACAACCTTAGCTGTGTTTTCATTTCCTTTTTCCCCTGACAATTGGAATCAACCTAAGTAAATACAGCTGCTGGTGCAGAGCTCTTGTGGTGTGATTAGCTCATACCTTTACAGTGACAGATGGTGGTCTGTGAAATAAAAGCAATAGCAACTTCAAAGGGTGCCAGTTCAGGGAATCCCTGCCACTGGTGACTTTTCTTTTTTTTTTTTCTTTTTCTTAATAAGATAGGGAAAAAGCTTTACAAGTTGTGATTATACTTTTTCCAGGTGGAGCTTTACAAAAGCAATTGTATTGTAAATGCCAGGAGGTTTTATTGGTTAGAAATGGTGATTTTGTTGCTCTGCATAGAAAAAATCCTGTTGTGTTAGATGAACAGGAAGTTTCATATTTTTGCCCTTTGCATACTTGCCAGACAAACTCTGAAATACATTTTGACCCTAATTCTGATTATTGCTGTGTTACGATTTTGATTCCTGCTGTTGTGTAATTATATAGAAAGCAGTGATCTTTGCCACTTGAATGTAGTTGGAAAGTTGGGTTGTGTTTTATATTTCTAATTTATAAACATTTATCATTTAAAGATCTGGAGAAATAAGAAATTCAATTTAGTGAGAAACCCTGTGGCCTTGTTTTCTTTTTGAATATTCTTATGTACAGATGGGAGGACCCATACTTGTTATTTTTCTAATACAAGTATAGAAAGATTGTTATAGACCTAACCCTCCCAAACAGGAGAAAGGCTTTTCCCCCCATAATCAGAAGAATCCCCGTGGTGTTTTTCCTGTTCTGCCATTAATGGTACTTTACATTTTCTTCAAATCTGTAATTTGTCAGTTTATAAATATTTTTGTTATATTAATTTTGTTTTCTTTGCTGTCAGCAGACCTGTCATAACAGCTTTCAAGACACATTCTGTCTATACCTATCCAGCTTCAAATGTTGCCTGATTTTCTTTGGGAAATGTACTTCATTCATGATGTAGACTGTGTTGTATAATTTTGTCATGTAGTATTTGGGAGGGAGGATTCAGTTCTATATGATACGACCTTTTAAAGATGGCATAATTACTGAAGCAGTAGATTAGAGTATTGCAGCAGTACTGGTTTAGAGTTATACATAGTGAGATCATGAATGCTTATTGTTCATAAGTAGGTGCTTGATGGCATATGTGATTATTTATTAAATACAGTGTGACAGCCTTTTTGAAAATAAAAACAGTGCACTGCTAGCTTAATGCTGCATCTGGATAGACATTGTTACAAGAAAAATTCCAAGACAAATTATCATGGATCATCTGTGAGATTTGTGGTTGGGTTGGCAGGCTGATGCATAGAGAAGTACAAAGGAACTGAAATTCCCATAAATTAATATTTTTATCTGCAGCATTTTTCCTGAGCATTGGGTAGCAATGTAGAACTGACAGTTTCTTACTTTCCTTGTGTAATCATTTCTTTAGTTATGTGGGGTTTTTTCTGAAGGATTTATAGTAATAGATGTTGCAAAATATTATAGTTCAAAAGAGTGGTTGTAAAAGGTATCATAAACAAGTTTAATTCATATGCAGTCAAGTGTGTTTTGCTAATCTGGTTGTTACTGAAGACTAATTTGTATGTTACAGAGTAGAAAATAAATTACATTAGATTAGCTGCAGTGTTAATGAACTGGGGCTGTTGACATTCCATCTGTATCCATTCTTACAAATCTGCCAACATGAAAACAAATAATGACAGTTTTTGTTAGTGCTTAGTGAAAGTGTTAGCCCAAAAAATGGGTCTTTAAGGGTAACACCATTTTGCCACTTGGAGTTTAAGGGTGTTACCAGCCTTTAACTGATTTCTACAGGGCTACTTCTCCCTGCCTGCTGTGTCTCTTTACTGGAGGTTACTGTTCCTATACAGGGACTGGCAGACTGGTGCATGCTTCATTCCACATCCAACAGTTTAGCCTCCGACCTCCCTCTGCACTTTGCACTGACAATTGCAGTTGCCTGCAGCCCATTCCATCAGTTGTGCTGTGGGGTTCATACCTTTCTGATCTAAGAGCTGCAAGGAAAGGCTGCAGGGCTTGCTGGAGGAGCATGCATCAGGTGTGTATATCATACCATCATCATTCCTGAAAGCATTTGAGCTCCAGGAATCATAGTTACAGCTGTGCTAATAAAATCCACCAACAGCAACTGTATTGCACAAGAAACAGTTAAATGTTAATGACAATTAGCAATTAATAATAAAGGGCTGAAGACAAGGTTATATTTTGTCTGTCTCCCAAGGATGAATTCAGCTGAAGAAAGATTTTACTGCAGTACGTGTTCTCTCTTCAGTTATGCAGCTGGTTCTGGTAATTGTGCAGCTCCATAAAATGGATCAGCTTGCTCTGGCTAAAAACAAGTAATTTTTTTCTTTTTCAGAATGTAAGCAAGCTGTTCTGTTTTACTTTAGGGCCACATAGTTGCTAACACCAACAAAAGGTGTTGGCAGTAGGGCACTGAGGAGCACGGGAAATTGTCCAGCTGGTGACAGTGCATTCTTAGTTTGGCAAAGGAAGACTCTTCTAAATTTTCCTGCAGGTCGAAGTAAGGTGCCTGTCTCTCTGCAGGTTTCATGATTCATCCTCAGAGGCCCATCTACTGTTTTTCCCCCAATAAAATTCAGTGAAAGATATGAAAAATTTGGATTGGCATCCAGTATTCGTTTATTTTCTTTCATTTTTTTAATCAACAGGCTATTGTAGTATTTCCCTTACTCTCTTCTGTTATGTAAATACTTAATTATCTACCATAGGTTTCCCATTTTTAGGATGGGAAAGTACAGACTCCCCATATAACTTTCAGATCACCTTCTCTTTGTTAGAATGTGAATTTGAATTTCTGCTGACTGAGGAGGCTTTACAACTTCAGAACAGCTGCTGCTACTACAATGCTTTATGAAAATGTGAGCACTATGATGAATTCAGTCTCCTTGACTGGCTATTTAATTGAAAGTCTCTGTGAGATGTGCTTTGTGTTAACACTGCTGTGTTTGGACAGACTATGAGATTGGATTCTTGGGGCGTTCTGTCACAGGGATGTCTGGTTACTGAATCACAGAGTTTTAGGGAAGAGACAATCACCAATATGCTCAGCAGAGCTAAGATAACATCTGCAGGCACACTGAAGAATAGAGCCATAACCCTGTAACTTAATTTGAAAAATCAAGACTATTTCAGACTTGAGAATAGAAGTTTGATCTTGCATAAAGTTGTACTTTTATAACAATAATGTAGTGCCTCACTATGAGAAATTTAAGTGCTAATGCCAGATAAATATTCCAACTGTCATTTATAATTATCATTTTTGCACTTTGGTCAGGCAGCTATTCATAATATGCCAATCAGTGTTGAACTTAACCATAATGTTCTGCTTTTTACCTATGATTTTTCCAAGTTTGACATTTGGGAAGAATTTCAAATGCATACTGGAAGTTGAGGCAATGTGATCATCCAATAGACTATCTCATGTACGTACCTCTAAAGTATTTGTCACAGCATATAAGGTATTTCTCACAGCAAATAACAAAATTCCTGGACGATACAGTACTACTGAAGCCTGTAGTCTCAGTATTCATTTAGAGTGCCCCAAAAAGGGAAAAGTTGCCTTTTCCTGGGAAATTCCAAAAGAGACCTAGACACCAGAGTCCAATATTTTAAGCTTTATGGAGACCTCAGTACTTCGTAGCAGCAGCTGCTGCTTTCTATCTTTGCAAGTATCCCACATCTGTATGTGATTTTTTTAGTGAGGTTGCATAAAACCAGTAGCTCCTACTGCTAGTAAAATAATAGGCCCTCAGACTCAACCCCACAGCCTTGTTGGATGGACCTGCTGGGACACTGCTGCTCAGCAGGCAGGGAGTTTGTGCATCTGTTGCTTGTTCCATTTCTTCTAATGACTGTGCTATTTTGTGTGGAACAGGAAAATCCATGTTCAAATAATAACCTGCCTAATTATCCTAGAATGCTGAGGCCAAAGAATCTTTTTCTCCTCATTTTCCTTTAATAAGTAGAAACTCATTTATAGTAGGTGAAACAGTTCCAGTAAGAAATGTGAGATGATGAGGAAGATAGCATGTGAAGACCGGCTTCTTTAGGAAGATGGAAGATTCCAGAAGGATGCACATCCTCACCCATGTCTGGTCCTGTCAGTGCTGGTTAGGTAATGTGTGCATCAACACAGGCAACCACCAAGCTACAGCTAAAATGCAGA
Organism: Aegithalos caudatus; assembly: GCA_013389925.1. Lineage (NCBI taxonomy): Eukaryota > Metazoa > Chordata > Aves > Passeriformes > Aegithalidae > Aegithalos > Aegithalos caudatus. The sequence continues at coordinate 20,130 of WEIU01007042.1, forward strand.
GTAGATTTATTTAACTACCTTATTCACAACACAGGGCAGCAGAGACACACAGGGACACAGGCTCCTTGGGCTGAGCTCATCCTAGTGGGCACCAGGAGGGTCTCTGCCTGCCTGACTACTACAAAAGACTCTGCATCTCTGTGAGAGTGTGTTATGTTTACAAGAATTCCACTTAAAACAGGCAGAGGATAAACCACATTAGACATAATAAATGGACATATTTTTCCCCACACTGACATTTTTAGCAATTCCAGCTGCAAGGTCCCTTTGAGCAAAACTACTCCCTCCTCCTCACCACATCTTCTGGTTTTAACCCTTTCTTCCCAACAGGTAGTATGTGGTAAGCATTTCTTGAATATCAACAGAGCTCAGAAAACAGACCAAGTTCCTCAGTGGTTCACTAATAAGGCATTAAGGCAACTTTCTGGTAAAATTCTGACAGCAAGAATTTGTTGTGGTTCTTTAACTTCCCATTTATGACATTTTCATTTTAACAAGTGTCTGCTCCCAAGAACGATCTGACTTAATAGTGAACGACTAACAGCATATATATCTTGCACTTCAGAAGTACAAGCTAGGCTTGTAATTCTTTTCCCATAAAAACAGTAATTTTTATTCTCAAACCAAATATGTGAGAGTACCAGCCTAGGCACAACCCTTTTCTTTTTTCAGTTGCAGTTTCAGGTCTGCCATCCTGTGTGTGGAATTTACAGTTAACAAATTTCAGTATTTGTAATGATGTCCTGGCAATGTTAGCAGCCTGTCCTCAGGAGAACAATTTAGCAGGTACCATTGTAATCTCAGTAATTAATTAATGATCAGTAAATCTTTCTTACATCCAAGAATGTGTACTTTAGCCTTACTTAACAGGGTTATGGAAATGTGTTTGGAAATGATGCTTCAGGGTGAGCTATCTGGTAAAGCAGTGTTACACCCTGAAGAGAAAAGTGCACACTGATTTAGGTATGAGATTGTGACTGCCATCTGTCTTAATCATGTGGCCAAGAGAATGAAATTTATGTTTCAGGATGTTTTATAACTGAAACAGCTACATTCATTAATTGATTGATTCATTCACTCATTCATTCTTATGGCAGGGAATAAGTGGGAATTGTTTTATTTTCTTCTGCAATCTGAGTACATATTTTCCTTCATCTTGACTGCCTCAAACTCACTCCTTTATGAAGTCTTCCAAAACTTCTGGAAAAATTGTAGTTCTAGCCAACCCAAACAAATTGCTGGATTTGCTTTTGTACCATAGTTAGGGTCATCTGGCAGGCCTGCAAAGAAATTATAGAATAAATTACCATTACTATAATGTATTTATTGTGGTGGCAAAATTATATGTGAATGGACATAAAGAACAATTGAAAGTCATTTCTTTTGACTTTATTTTTTGTTTGCAATGCAAAAATCTTTTTATTACTTGCAACACCTAGGAAACTATATTTTCAGTAGATATGTACAGTATTCTCTAAGCAGCTTTCAGAAAGAAGAGTAATTACAGATACCCTTGATTTTAAATACATGGTTTCAGTTGAGTATACTTTCAGCTGGGTATACTTTCATTTTCAAAGCTGATGTAGTTGTGCTTTTTTACACTTAACACTGAGTATGGCTGGTTCTTGACTCACTCATTGTGAGCAGATGCACCCTGCTGCCAGTTAGTGGCTGAGCCTGCAGTTCTGCCACTAAAGGAGTAGAATCCAAGAGCTGCAGATTTTGTGTGCCCCCAGTCATTCTTGTTCCTAGGAAACCATCCCAATGTCTGTTGCAAGGGTTTTTTTCTGTTATTTCTTCCATCAAGCAGCCCAAACAATCTCTAAATATAGTGTGAATATAATCACCTAAACTGTCATTAAAAGGCTCGTCTCAATCAGCAGAGCCTGCTAGCTGATTGTCACCTGAAGCATTGCAATTAACAGATGACTAGTATTTTTGACAATATAGAAGAGTGTAACATGATTAATAGTACTATCTCAGGAATGTTTTTTTCCAATATTTATTACCATTAAAGCTGTCAGTCCTGAATACCATATAAATTTTTAAGACTTCACAACAGATACAGCTGAATGGATATATGAAAAATAGACTTTATCTGGCTTCTAGAAATTTTAGGAACAATGTTAAAGTGCTTGAATTTTTTCATGTGCTTCATGTGTTGGTGTAACAATAAATTAAATGAAGCTAACCCACCATGTGCAATGACTAAGGCTTTAAACTGGATTTGAAAGTAATGTGTTCTAGGTACCACCCAAATGTAGCTTGTGTAGAGCAATGTGGAGGAAACAAAAGTTGCTTGAATTGCAGCTGGTAATCGTTATCAGGGAGTTCAGTAGTACATAACATCTTATATTCAAGCTAGCATTACCTGAGATCTGCTAAATAAAGCTTTAAGTTACTAATCATGCCAGGGTTTTTTTGGGGGGGTAAGAGAACCTCCTTATATGCACTATAGTTTCAGGGGTTTATTCCCCTCATCTGAATTCTACTTTCTATTTTGTCCCATAGCTGCTTTTCTCCTGTTTCAATCCATAACTAAATAATTCCTGTTCTAGTTTATCAAAACAAATTATAACTAGCAAAATATAAATAGTTGAAACTTCTGTAGGTACTGTAATATCTGCATATCTGAATAGTTTTATGGTGAGTTTTTTCTATGCTTATGTCCCATTCTGCATTGCTGTGTCCAAACATGCCAAGTCAGGCTGTAGAGGGATACTTTGTATGGTTACACCTTGCTTTAATCACCTGATCTTTTTCAGGGTTGGGCTCCGTGGGAATCCAAGAACATTTGGGTTCTAATGTCAAGACTACATGTTTAGTGCATTTCCCCTGCAAAAGGGAAACTGTTGGGGAGTTTGTTTCCCGAGATTTGGGTGCTTGAGAGATTTTTGCCCTCTAAAAGGCCCTGAGCCAGACAAAAGAATTCAGGTTCTTGTTTTTCAAGGTCTTTTGCTCTGTTTATTATTTCTTATCTTCCAGTTTGCTCTGTGTCCAGCCGAGATCTTCACAGCAGCCCAGGCGACAAGCGAGTCCCCCTCCGATGGGGCATTGTAGCTTCTTATGCAAGTTACTACATATCTATTATTTACATACCAATTCATATCTATTAGTTACATACAAATACCTATTACCTACACTAAACGAGTCATCTCTACTCTGACCCAATCTCCTTAAACTATTTTTTGCCACCATCACAGCAGAAGATGGAGACGAAGAAGAAGAACCCAGGGCACTGCCCCAAATCCTCCATCTTGTCCCCATTCACCTCCATTCTAAAAACCCAAACCTACAGATTTTTCCACCCTGTGATAAACTACACTATAGTCTTACACACCTTTGTGACTTGCAATTCTTTTCTCAACGTTGGAAGCCTTTCCCATGGACTGAAGTCAAAGCCAGTCTCTTCCTGAGCTCTGTGCCAGGGTTTCCAACCCCCCTGTACAGATTCCAGACCCCCCTGTACAGGTATCAAACCTTCTTGCTCAGGTCCCAGACATCTCTGCCAAGGTCATCCCTGACTTTCCAAGGCAAACCAAAGGGATGCCCTTGACTCCAACAGGAAATATATTTTCTGGTGTGTTTATATGACAGTGGGTTTTTTGACTTTTTATTCCTTTTCAGTGGTTCCACATCACAAAGATATAAAAGTTCCAAAGGTAACTTTCTAAAACATTCTGTCCTTATTGTGAACTTCTTGTGTAACATTGTTGCTACTTTTAACATCTGACACTGGTTTAAATTACTTAGAGTAATCCTTTGTAATTTATGGGAAAAGAATGGAATATGATAGATATATTAGTTCTGGTCTACTTGAAGTCAGTTCATGTTTTTAACATATACATTTGCTGAAAGCCTGCTTTTATTGAAGGGTTTTTTTTTTTATTTTGTATTGTAAAGCCTTGTCCCTTTAGATGACTTTAGACTGATTAAAAAGAAGTATATTGTTTTTCTAGTGAAAAAACATTGAGACATTGCATGGATTTCTAGGCGAAACTGTATGGCAGTGAAATACTAGGTGAAGATTGAATCGTGTAAAGAGGCTGAGAAGTGTAGAATACAGGGCAACTAACTTGAGCTGCCAGAGAAGCAAAGGATAAATTATGTATTCTATGTGTACAGTAAAGTAAAGAGAAAAGCAAGGGCATTGTTTTTCTGATTTCTTGTTCATACAAATAGATTTGAAGCTTGTTTGTGCATTCTAGTGCTGAGTGCATTTTTTACTTTTATTCTCTGCAAGGCCAAATACTGACTTAAGTGTTATTTCTGCTGTAATGAAAGCAAGTTATGCTGTTATATTCAAGACCACTTCATGTGAAAGTACCATCCTTAAGAAATTTCCCAGCAGCCCACCATCTTTGCCTTGAGTGGAACTTTGGTTAAATGTATATTTCCATAGGCTCAGCAGTATTGCTATAGTAATGAGTTTAACTTTTATATAGCTAAGTTGCTCTTCAACTGTAGTCTAGATTTAAAACTGACATTTAAATTTTAGCTTGTTTATATATATCTTGTAACTTGAGTGTTTTTCTAAAGACATTTCAAAATTTTAATTTTTATGTTTAGGATCATCCTGAAGTTCTAGAACATATTTAATATTAGTAAGTGCTTGGATTTTGTTTCTTTTTTATTAAAACCTTTTGGGTTTTGCTGATATAGAATTATTTATAGTTTGAAAAATGTAGTCTGAATTATTCTTATGAGAGGTTATGCATTATTTTTTTCTCTAGTTGCTCTTAATGGATATTGCCTTAAATTTGAAATAATGTTAGCCTAAGCCAGTATTATGCTTTTCAAAAGTCAGCTAGCTGGACCAAAAGCACCTTGCAAATGCTACTTAACTGGGGGTGGGTAACAAAGCTGGTGATCCCTGTGTTGTGCTGCATTGTTTTTTGAATAAAGCTTAAAATGTGTTTCCCAGTCTTCCCCATTTCAGGTGTTTTTGTCCATACTGCAGTGTCCTAGTCTCTAATAAATTATGAAGGATTTTTTGCACATCAAATCATTACTGCCCCTGTTGTCATGAGTACTGTGATAGAATAAAATAAGTTATGTTTAAAGAAAACAGCGAGAAAAAAAATCTCTAAATCCACGTTTTCTACAGAAGTGTAGAGTAGATGATTATTTAATCCTTTCTAGATGTAAGGGTATGTGAATAAATACCTCTGAGGAATATGTGATCCTCAAACTTCTATGGCAAGGCCCACTTTGAGTACTGTATCTTTGGAGCTGTCCAGAGTCCACCTGAAGCACAGAATATTCAGCAGCACTTACATGTAAGTAATTTCGTAGTCTAGTGAAATCTGCAGTTGGATTTACCCATAATCTGAGATTAAAGCCTGTTTAATCTGAGCACAGAGCAGTTGGATTGCAGTTAAATTGCTGGATGATCTGAAATGCAGATGGAGATAATACTGGTTGGAGTGAAAGACCACACAGGCTTTTGGTGTCTTAGATTTCAGCTCCATATGTAGTTGAACCAGTCAAATGGGCCTTGTCCTGCCAAAACAGAGGAACTCTTGCTTCACTTTCCCCTTCTGTGCTCCTACCTACACATTTCATCCCACCTTTCAGTCAGGCTCTGCTGCTCAGTGCCAAGAGGTCTCTCTTTACTCTGCTCTCTCTGTTAAGATTCACCTAAAACCTTAGTATTAAAAGATGTGTATTAAGAGTAGTGATAGCACCTTTTCATAGTATGATCATATCTACGTGGCTAATTGCTGAAAGACAGTCATGCTGTTTGAAGTTGATTTTATAATAAAAAAATTATAAAGCATACAAACTCTGCAGAGACCTGCACTTTCTACAGCAGTGGCAATTCAGTAAGTTAACTAAAGCACCAACTATGTTTAGACAATACTGTGTACACTCTGAATTCTGCTCACCCCTAAGTGTGCTTGATTCATTTTTAATAAGCTTTCATATAGAAAATAATTTGTTGAGTTCTCTCCTTAGATTGGATTTTATTTTGTTGTTCCACTAAGATAAATTATAGTACATTCCCACACACTTCTAAATTAATTTTGAATGTATGTTTTGAATATTCAAATAAGAATTTGACATAATAAACAACGTTTCAGGCATCAGAGAAATAAAAAACAGACGTGCAGCATATTAAGTTACACTGGATGCTGAACTCTGCCTGTCATCAGCAGGCTGAATTGCAGAAAATGCAAAAAGGTACAAGAAGAGACATTAAAAAGAATTCTAAATCTGCTGGAGATGTTCACAGTTGCTGTTTGTTAGACTTTATAATACCTTTTGATTTCATGTGAAAGATGCTTAGCCAGTAATGATTAGCATTCATACAGATATTAAGGAAGGCATCCTCTTCTTCTTTGAAATCCCTTTTCATCATCAAGCTAAATGACTCTTATTTAAGTTTCCATTGCAGAAAAACAAGTGAGAACTAACACCTTTTTACATAGGAAGGTGGATACAGAATAGCTGTGTAATTGTAAAAGTCTGTAGTCAACAGTTATGACATAGTCATGTCTCAAAACTTGAGTGGGTATTTTCAGTGTAAATGTAGTTATCCCTCAGTAAATTAATAAGTAGTATTCTATTCATCTATTTGCTAAATTTGCATTGACATCAAATGGCATGCCTGTCTTTGACAACTACCTGTTTAAAAAAGTATTTTAAATAAGGGTTTAAAGGCATGAAACCAGGCATAAAATCTGTTGATTCTAAACTGAATGGCACAAATTGGAGAATAAACAGTTTCAGTCTGAAGTGTAACAGTAATGAAAGTGCTACCAATAAAGCAGAAACTGGTCATGGCATATGGCATTAGTATTTTCTGATTTTAAAATTTTTACTCCAAAACTTGTGTGACCTCGATTTGCTCCTCTAAAACCTGTTTTGTATAGCATCTCAACTGAGTTCAGGGGCTTTTTGAGGTTAATTTTGTGGTATATAAAACATGTTTTCAGCTTAAGGTGAAGGACAGGCTTCTATTATGAGTTATGCCATCACTGTGTAGTGTTAATGTCTAAAAAAGCTCTCTAAAAGTTGTACACAAGAGTACTTAGAAGTCAGCTTTACTGGATGTCTCCTTTTTATTACAGAACTGTCATCACCACCTCGCTTTAGAAATCATCCAGTCAAAGGAGCTTATGTGAGCCTGTCATTCCTAACAGCCTCCTGTAGGCACTGGTAATAATCCCATTTCTCTTGGTTGTGTTTGGGTAAAGGCCAAAGTAACAACACTGTGCTAGAACCCTAAGACCTTTAAAAAGGGCTGCATTTTTCTAAAAGCTTTACATTTCTTTTCTAAAAGATTTACATTTGCTTTCATTAGGAATATAAATTACAGAAAATCTTTGTGAAAAACAGTTCGCTCTTTTAACTTAGGTCTTGTTATTCCTTTTAGCCTTCGCAGTTGATTGTGTGCTACACAAGCCATTAAAAAGTGTAAGCCAGATACACTTCTTTCAGATTTCTATTCCATCACTTGCACTGTGACAGATAAGAAAAAATAAAAACACATCTGTAAACTATTAGAATAAAAGCTGAAAATCAGGACTTTTATCTGGTTTTGCACCCTTGGTTGCAGTTTTTTTGAAAGGTTGAATGTGGATCTATTTCAAGATAAGTTTTGTTGCCAGCTTTTTTTGGTCAAAACTTGTTACAACCGCTATAAGCCAGACCTTGTTAAAAAAGCTACAAAGTGCCATCCTCTCTAAGGAAAAAAAGAGCAAAAAAAAATTAAAAAACAGTGTTAGCCAAAGAAGTAAGGTTTGCAGAGGCATCTAGTGAATTAGAATTCTCTGTCTCTTCTTTAGTTTCCTACTTCCTTTAAGTGTAAACATGTGAGATTCCTTCATCTGCTAGTTCACTGTGATAAGCTCAGGGTGTCCTTTGCCCTTTGATTTCTGTCTGCTGTTCCTCACCTTAACATTACACAACTGGCTTATATAGCAAAATTTGGGTGGTACAAATACACCACCCCTTCAAAACAGGTTTTATAAAAAAACCATACAATATATTCAACAGAAAAAGTATAGTGTTTGCAATAGTTAATAAAAGCACTTAATCCTTTAAAATTTGTATGCATTTTATTTAAACAGATACTTCTTGTCTGGCTATTAAGCAAGAACTATGTAAGAATCCAACTGTTATTTTCCATGTGTTAAAGTTTTAAAAAGTAATTTAACTTCCAGCTTTAGAGAAATCTTAACATTTGTAGAAGGCAAGTAATCAAAAATTGTTGTATTTCTTTTTTATTTTTCAACTTTAACTGAACGACTGAAGATTTATCCCTGTGCCAGACATCCAAAAGCATGTACAATTTAAAAATAATCAAACTTTTTATCACCATAATGGATTGTACAAATACAAGTGAGGAACCAGTTAGATAACAATTTTAAAGATTTAGATGTAGAAGCACAAGCTAGCAGCAACGTATCATTGTAACGAGAAACATCAGAGAAAGAGATGGCAATGGAAAAATCAGTCTTCACCATGCGAAGTAGCGTGTTTTGTTCTCAGGTGGAGTTCTGTACCTCACGAAAGAGATATATTATTTGGAAAGAGGCCATGGAGCAACATAAAATTATAGGTTCTACAATCTGATTAAAAAGATTTCCTTCATGTAAGGAAAGTTTTGAAAGATTTTGAAGGTATCAAAGGCTACTGAAATGAGGAAGAAAAAAAAAGCCTCTGAATTTGTGCTGCTTAGGAAAAGAATTAAACAGTTTCCCTTGCATCATGGAATGGAAAATTTAAATTGGACTGAAGTTATAGGGTGTTCTCAAGAAGATCAAGCAGCCCTTCCCCATAAAACAAAACAAAACACAAGTATTTGCACAGACCAAAGAACCATTTGCAAGGTGCTTTAAAGCATGCTTCATCTGACATATTAGTGGGAAGCAACACTGTTTCTCATTATTTTCAAATTAAAAACTGATTGCAGTTGAATGATATATGAAGCTATGACCATTTCTACATTAGTCTCATTTTCCTTGCTATCTATAGTACACATTCTAGAGATTTGAAGAATTCTGTTTCTGATTTGATAGCTTAGCAATATTCTATTTACTTTACCCCTTGCTTCAAATAGCGGTAAAAACAACAAACTGAGTTTTAACCACCTTTGAGGGGTGATTTTATTATCCATTATGTATGAATTGGGGGAAGAAATGTTCAGTAGCAACTAGAAGAAATCATTAAGATATGGATTTAGAATATATAATTTAGAAAACCAAAGAGTCATGTTTTTTGTTTTAGAGCAGTTTTTTGTCTTTGTTGTCCAAAACTAAGATGAATCAACCATAGTAACATTTGAATTGTACAGTTCACTGCTGTTTCATCATAAGCTCTGAGAAAGCACGAAGCAGTATTTAATAAAGTATATTCTCTTTATTCACTTTTGTTAAATACATGTTTACATTTAAGAAAATTTAAAATACATGAAAATTTAAAAGTATTTAAAACAATACGTGAAAAAAGGAAACTACAATTTTTTTTATTAGAAATACAATAGTATGTCACAATATGTTGCAAGTTAAATGTTTATGTTAAAATTGTAGGCATCATACAAGCAGTGTTTAATTTTTATAGGACTATGTAAAATTACTCTTTCTAGATCTGTTCTTTATCTTGGAGATCTTTTACTAGTTAATGAGTGAACAGGGAAAAAGAATAAAACAGAAATTACTACAAACCTTGTATGCACTTAAGACATCCTCAAGAATAGGTAACTATAACATGAGAGCATCATGGAAGAATCTGCATACCTGGCCCATTTTCTACCCATTGGAAGAAGCCACACTGTTTTTCCTTCCCAAGAGGGCACACAAAAAAGTTCTTTCCATTATTAGGACCAATCTTCAACACAGTCTTCATAACACATCGCTTGCCATGGTTACAAAATGGAAAATCCAAGTCAGCCCACTGCCAAAGAAACAAGTTTCAGGCACATGTGATGGCTATGAATTCCTTATTTTAAAATGAACAATAGAAAAAGATATACAGGGGATGTCATTGAAGAAATTCTTCCTACTATTTAGGATAGTTTTATCTCTTCTGTGAACACCTTTTAGATTTTTCTTTAACATCAACTGCATGCACTTTGCTGTAACTTGAAATAACATTAACACATAGCTTTTTTTCAAATTTAGGCATTATTACTGTCTTGAGTTCATCTGTTAATTACCTGATAGTCATGACTGTTAGGTCACTTTTCAGGTCAAACTCTTTTCAGACACATACATTCATAGCAAGGAGCAGAGGCCACCAACTGCAGCTAGGAAGGTCATGTTAGGTATTAATGCAGCAGTAGGAGGGTTTGCCCAGGCAGATTACAGAATCATTAACCTAAGAGGCTATCAATATTTTGGCTAACCAGTAATATGGCTGACAATTACATCTGGTTTGCTAATCTTTCTCTGAGGAAGAGGCTGATCTGAACAACTTGTTCAGGTCCCCTCAAGCCAATATTTCTCTTACACATCTGTTTCTCATCACTCAGAAGTAGATTAAGAGCATTTGCACAAGCAGGTGACTTCTCAGTAGTAGTAAGAGAAGTAACTAAAACTGTCAAGTTCATAGCTGTTATTCTGCTCTTAGTTTCAATTCAGTGTGCAAGAGTATTTATGCCAAACTTAAAATGTAATATCTGTCCATGATTGACAGGTCACTGGGCCGAGGAGGCTGCAGGAACAGGCACTGATTATAAAAACAGGTCCTGAACTCTTATACATACTTGAAAGTAGTCACAGCGAGTTTCCCTGGGGAGAGGGCAGCAATAAAACTGCCTTCCCTTGTTTTCTCCATCCTTCCTCACAACTCGGAGGCTGCAGAGACGGCTGTGTTTGCTGCAGCGAGGATGCCCCGTGCCCGATGTACGAGTATCATCTGTCACATTAGTTTGAGGTGCACTGTAATGACAGGTTACAAAATGACTTCTGTGTAATTTAAAAGGGATTACCAGCCAAAGAACTCTCTTCTACCATTACAACAGCTCACCTAGTGTACTTTTGCACATAGTGACAGACAAAGGACTTGCTTCTCTAATGCACCCTATTGCACCTTTATAGCTGAGCGATTGCAAGTAGTAAATAGACATGACTGTGTGCTTTTCTTGAGGTATTATACCAGTTTCCCCACCAGCTCATAAATTATTTTGAAGTACTCAAATTCATGTATGAAACAAAATAAATACTACCACTGGTGTTATACTGCCCACCTCAAATTGTGACATGTTCTGAAAGACTATTCTACTCTCAGTGGGAAAAAGACCAATACCACTAATTACTCTAGTCTGAAGGCATTTGTAGGCCTCACAGAAAAGACTCCCACCTTCTTTACTAAAAAGTTACAGTAATGCTCCAAGTCATATTTGGACAAGAAGTAATCCAGATGATGGGATGGAATAGAATTCTCTGAATGGGATAAAGTTTCTTTCTTTCTCATGATTGAGATAATTTCTGACCATCTGCAATGCACAAGGTTTCATTTTAAAATAGTGACATGAAAAAGATTAATGCTTGTAAATGTATCTTTCCAATGTATTTATAGAGAAGAAAAGCAGTAATAGAACCTTAGTGAAAAAAGAAAATATTAATTCATTCTGGTTAAGTTATCAACTTAGGAATTTTATGTTGTCTTCTATGTCAGGAAGGTTGCAGTCCTGCAGATGCCAGCAATTTTATTCCAAAACCTCATTAAAACACAAGAAGAAAAAAATAACCAACAGATGGTTTGGTTGTTTAAAAAATCCTATAAAAAAGCATTTCAGTTGATGACTTCCTACAACCTGATTGTCATGATTGATACAGTCTCGTTTCTTGTTTACAGTACCCTGTATTCTCAATTATCCTGCCTACAGCCTCAGTTCCTCAGTCTATACTGAGACTGCAAGGAGAAATTGTATTCATTCAGTCTAGCCTGGCTAGTCAGCAAGATTGTTTGAAAACTTGTGCTTCAACAATGCAAGAAGTAATTTCTGTATTTCAGAACAGACACATGGCTAAGAATTTTGTAGCATATCATCAATATTTCACATTCAGCCTGCATAATTTACCATTGCAAGTGACATCTACCTTGCACTCCCATTACTGTTGTGACTATCTGCCCAACTTTTCCATGACAACCCTCATAGATTCTCACATTTCTCTTAACTAGGCAATGGATGTGTCTGAGCAGGGCCCTATAAATAAAAGGGTAGAGCATTGAAGAGGTTATATACAAAATGGAGAGGGAAGTTAAGAGTAAAAGTAGTGATGGGAAGCTCATCAAGTTAACTGTACAGAGCTTCCTCTCATGGAAGAATGCTGAAACCTGGTAATCAACAAATAACTTTAATTAGAATATATTCATCCAGATAGCTTCCTTTTGTAATCTTTCACACTGACTTCAAGATCTCTAAGCAGATAGCAACTACAGTGCTAAGATTAGACAACTCCTTAGGTAGAAATGTGCTTGACCAATAGGTCAAGACTGACCTATTCAATGGGAATAGCTGAACTATGAACAGCTGTTTAGCTTACAGCAGTACTGGCTAGATGCCAAAATCAGGACTTTTCTAGTGACAGCCTAGGTAATTCAATACTTTTGAAATCTGAATTAAATTATAGTTAGCCTAGAATAAATTACATCTGGCAGAAATCCAAAGACAGCACTGTCTGAGCCCAACAGCACAGTATTCAAATGATCTTTAAGGATAAAGTTGATATATGGGATTATAAAGACTTGGTTTCATTTTAGAATACATACCTGATTGCTGTGTTATATGAGTGAGCCAAAGGTACATGATCAGTTTTCTGTTTCTTCTGTATGTGTTTGCAAAAGACAGGTTGCTGACAGGATGACAAAGCCAGAGCAGTTATGTGTGTTGAGCAGTCCTTGTCTGTGCTTCCCCCTGACTGGCAGGGATTGCTTTGGATCTGTTTACAATTGCTTTTTGGAACAACACACTGAGAATGTCCACCAGATACCTCAGTATCATTTCTCAAAACAGTTTTGTTTCCAAGATCTGTTAAGACAAGAGTTGTAGTTCCAAATGCAGTTTTCCTATTGATCTTTATTTCTGTGCTTGGTTTTCTGAAATCATTACACGGGTACTTCATTAAGTTTGTGTTAAAAGCTGCAGAATCTTCAAAACTCTCCATCTTTGGAACTAAGGAAAATAGTTATTAGTTATAATCCATCTGCATAGAATGCTACCTTATATTTCTGATCTGTATTCATAAGTTGTCATGTGGAGGATAAAGATAAATTTACAGTACCATCTCAAAACCTGTCACAAATTAGACAAGAGTACAAAATTTCTTACAATAATAAAACTCATACACTCTTGGAGTCATTTAAAACATGTTTTCCAGATAATATTACTATTGCTTGAATAGGATCAGTTAACATACTAAGTAAATGAAAGCTATTGGACAATTAACCATAAAAAAAATCAATTTGGCCTAAACAAAAAGATTAAAGTATTTAAATTTTTCAAAATAACCTTTAACAACCCCAGCAACGGAAGATCACATAGTACCTCCATGCAGTGATGCAGTATCCATTTTTTAAGCATTACTTTACTATTAACACAAAAAAGAATATTCAGATTTTGGGGTCTGTAGTGTTTTCAGAGTTCCTATCCTTTCCAAACTTTGTATTCATCCAAACTATTTACTGTAAATGGCTTTCAGAAAAAAGCAGTTCAGACATTTGCTTTGTGGTATAAACAAGAGTTTCTTCACAGAATCAGAGCCCCTCCTAGTGGGCAATAGTCACTCCAAAATAATGGGAATAATTTATTATTGCAAATTTAATACATAAGGAGCCTGTAGGTAATCCCTTTCCTGAGAAAAGGGTGAAAAGAACTTAATGGCATCCTATGTGCAATATTTTTAGGTAGCTGTGAAACCATAGTGTTCAAGGAGAGTCCTTCCTTTTCTACTATATCCAGTGTATTCCATACAAAGAAGAGGGAATTAAGCAGAACATGCCGAGATGAGACATACACAAGGGCACACTCAGAAAGCATTCTCACTCAGAAACAAAATAAGAATCTCTACATTTGACTTGGAATATTACTTGTTTCCAAGCTTCTTCCATTTTGCCACTACTGCACAGTCATTCAGACTTAAGAATAGTAGTAGCTTGGCCTTGTACTTAGCAAAGGAGGATGGAAATTCCAATGTAATGGTAAATAATTCTACAGACTGAATTATTCCAGCTGTAGGGACAGCAGCTAATTTTACAGACCAAGTATTCTGTCCTCAAAATTCAAACATTTCTGCTGACAGTAGTTAATTTTAGAAACAACATAAAAACAAACACTGAACCAAGTGAGAAGATGACGCACTACTGTCACAGGACGATGCAACAGAGACAACAAAGTCGGAGCGAGAGAAGAAGAGGAACTTTCCTTTTTTGACTTCACCTTACATACATTTCAGAGAAAGGGACCACATTGGAAGAAAAGAGGTTCAACCTCTTCAATTCCACTGGTCTTAGAAAGTGTCCATCAATTGTCCCTCCTACCTAGAGGGAATGTCAACAATAATATTGTTTATAGATAATGTGTGAGAAACTGACTCCCAAATATGTAAACTATCAGAAGGCTAGAAAGAACAGCAAAAGAACAGGGCAACAAGAAGGGAAAGACTCCTAAGTATTACAAAAAAAAAAGAGAGGTAAGCAAACCCATATTAAAAAAAAAAAAAACCAAAAAAAAGGAAGAAACCTCAAATACCACACCTATGCAAAAATAAAGTCTTATTTTAAAAATTTCCGCTAACAATTCCATCAAATCTAAGACATCTTCAAATACCACACCGGATTTCAGTAATTGCATATAATTAAACAAGTAAAACTCAAAAGTATAGGTGATGGAATAAGATTTTTGTTTCAAAGCTTAAAATAAAACATTTGTGGACATGGCATAATATAGTATAAAGGCCAACTGACAGTATAAATTCCAGGGTAAGTGTTAGTTGGTAAATCTTATTGTGTGAACAGATTAAAATTTTCAGGTTTCTCGTGCTGCTTTGGCAGAAGAATTATGCAAGATTACACTGTGTTGGCAACAAATGTCATGTAAGGCATGAAGACATACTTTTAACTGAGGAAAATTAATTACAGCTAGTGCAAGATAAGGGTTTTCCACACATCACTCCAGTCATAAAATGATTAAGCAATGAAGCAATATTTCATGTAGATAGCAGCATTAAAAGCTCCGGCAAGAGACAAACAACAAATTGAGGTAAGAAGTTCAGAATCATTTTTACTCTGAACTTGGAGGCTACTATGAAAAAAGTAGCCCCAGACCCTGCAACATTCATGGCTGGGGATAGTGGCTGGATAGTGCCCAGGTAGAAAGGGACCTGAGGGTTCTGGTGACAGCAGCTGAACAGGAGCCAGCAGTGTGCCCAGGTGGCCAACAAGGCCAATGGCATCCTGGCCTGGATCAGGAATGGTGTGGCCAGCAGGAGCAGGGAGGTCATTCCTCCCCTGTACTGTACACTCGTGAGGCCACACCTTGAGTCCTGTGTCCAGCTCTGGGCCCTCAGTTTAGGAAGGACATTGAGACACTTGAGCACATCCAGAGGAGGCAATGAGGCTGGTGAGGGGCTTGGAACACAAACCCTGTGAGGAACCACTGAGGGAGCCGGGGGTGTTTAGCCTGGAGAAAAGGAGACTCAGAGGTGACCTTATCACTCTCTACAACTCCCTGAAAGGTGGCTGTAGTCAGGTGGGAGTTGGTCTCTTTCTCCAGGCAGCAACTGACAGAACAAGAGGACACAGTCTTAAGCTGCACCAAGGGAGATATAGGCTTGGTATTAGGAAAAAGCTTTTTCTGGAAACAGTGATAAAGTACTGGAGTGGTCTGTCTGGGGAGGGGGTCGAGTCACCATCCCTGGATGTGTTTAAGAAAAGACTGGATGTGGTACTCAGTGCCATGGTTTAGTTGAGGTGTTAGGGCATGGGTTAGACTCCATCTTGAAGGTCTCTTCCAACCTAGTGATTCAGTGACTCTGTGAAAAGGGTAGTAAAATACACTACTTTTGTTCATGTGAAAGAATGACAATTATTTTCTGACCCTGATGATTTCTAATTCAGACTTACACTGCAAACTTTGAATAATTTTAAGGAGACTTGAAAGAACGGAGGTTTTCCTCACTCCTTGCCCCAGTAAAAACAAAGGGTCACTGAAGACACTTATCTATAGAATCCCACCTGCACACCAGGTTGGAAGATGGCACTTTTAGGGTTTAAGACGAGACAGTTTCCATATTGTATGTCTAAGATTCCCTCAAAATCTGACTACAAGTCAGCTAGTTATATACATGTGGTTCACAATAAGACACTTCTACATAAAAACTACATCAAAATCATAGACCTCCCCTCTTTCCCATACAGATGCCAGACAACCCTTCAGTACCTTCAGGTCTTGAAGTCAAACAGGCATCACAGATTTCAGCAGAAGGCTTGTTTATTAGGGTGCAGCACATACACGTCCACTCCTCTTCAGATTTCCGAGCTACATGTTCATTAGAACATGACCCCCTGCCATATGCCCAGCCAATTAGGCTATTTCTAGCTGGCAGTTTGCTGTGAAACAAAGAATGATGTTAGTGTTTTGTGATGTTCCCTCTAGAAATTGCCTTACACCACTCTGTGAAGGGAGGCATGGGCTAGAGAACAAACAGTACAGTGTTATGTCTTCTATCAGAGCTTGGACAGCATGTCACTGTTCAAGTTTGATTTTTCTTTTCTTTACCTCAAGGGCAAATCTTTCCAGATGCTGCAGAATACAAATAAAAATATTTAAACAAGAAATTGACAGAAGGTTAATTATTAACTGATGTACTCTCCAGGACAATGCTCCAGTCTCTCAGATTCCCTACCATTTCCAAGTACAGTGATTAAAAAAAATGGTGAGAAATGGAGATTGTTTCAGGGCTTTTCCCCCATCCCTTGCTAACAAATGCATTACTGGATGAAGAACTGTTTAGAAGATGAACTGCAGAAAATCACTGTCTAGCAAATAATTTTTTTTGTTCTCATTTAAATGCTACCCATAAGTCCACTTTGTTACCATAACAGCCAAAAGCACCTGAAAGCCTTAAAAGTTAGAAAGTCTCTTACGTGTCACCATTTCCTGTTCAGAATTAAGGAACCTAGCTTGTGAGACAAAACTACTCCAGACCACTAAAGATGTAGTTTTATATACTTTCCTATAACTTATAATAACTCCTATGTTGATAGACTGATTTAGAATCATAGTTACTCCTTTACAGATTCCTGTTATCTGGGACTACTCTTGTATCCAAAACCTGACAGCATGTTAAACATAATTTGAAGTTACCTGTTCAGTTAGTTATGTATGTATATTTTTAAGTACTATGATATCATCCAATTTATGGTTGATAAGCTGTCAAGCATTTTTTCATAGTTTTTGTGGAATTGTGCACCTTTTAGAGACTTTTATAAATCCTAAGAATTTAAGCACTTCAATCAATAATGCAAATGCTGTAGTTGGGTACTATTGTGACACTCCTTTAACCTGATACTTCTTCCATAATGATCACTTTCTTTAACAAGCTAGAGTTCTAAGACAATGGTAGAGATATCCACTACCTACCACATCTTCCACAACAGGAAAACTGAGGAGGATAATGAGAACTGCTGACATACCAAAGAGTCTATGCTGTTAAGAGGGAGAACAGACATTACAGTAGCATTCACCAAAATACTGTGGATAGCAAAGAGAACAGCTGAACTGTAAGTATTAAAATGGGTATTTTCACATTATTAGATCACTTGTTCTACTCAGTTATCAAAAAGGCATTACCAGACTGAATATATTCAGTGTGTCATGTTTGGGAGTTTAATTCCATGTAGTTCCCCTGGTTCATCTGTCCTGTCATTATCCCCACACACCCTTTCCCAGTTTATGAAATATGTGGGGAAAGGTCTATTTTTCAAATTCAAGGTACATTTGAATTTGATGGGCTAAGTTTATAATGAGGTTTTTTTTTCAGTTGAGAAAAATCATAAGAGACTTGACTTGACCCAAGAACCACTGGGTTGAATTCTACAGCTTATGACCTCTAGCAAGTTAATCTAATCACATGGGCCCCTTCCAGTCTTCAAATGTGAAAAGCCTGGAATGGCAAATAAATTACTTGAGCTATGCATAATTTTACATGGTAACAGTTACTGTATAATTAAAAGAGAGCAGCAGAACAGAAAGAACTGACCATTAGAATAAAGACAAAACAAGAAATCACCTTGATGTGTTATAGCTACCACTACCACGTTTTTCCACTTAATACACACTCCTTAATTTTTTTTATTTAAAGGTACAACAACAAAACACTAAATCACTACATGGTCTATAAAACAGAAAGATATTTTATTTCCTTACATTGTTTTCTAGTTTTCTGACTCAACAGAAAAATGCTGTCTTCCTACACTTTGGCAAAATATTTCTCATTATTACTTTCTGAAAATACAGCAAATTTGGGTTATCAGCTTGTGAAATATTTATTTTCCATGCTGGAGTTTTTGATATTTGATCTGAACTCAAAGGCAATTTTTTAAGCTTTAAGCAAAATCCCTTCAGCCATCTGAGTCTTGAAAGAAGCTTGGAGGTAGGAGAGGGATTTTACATTCTGTAAATCTTATCTAAAAAAAATATATATATACACACCCACACCACACTAACGAGGTAAAGTCGCAAAGTGAAACAGCATCTTGTATTAGATTGACAGAGAGTATAAAGGCAAAATTCTGAAGCCTCAGATGAAAATTTTCAAGAATAACAGATGCCTAAGTCTAAATAAGGTGCTTTTGGAACTTTTACCTTTTGACTCTTTGTGACATCAAATGCATTTTCTGCTTTCCTGAAATTAAGAGAAAAGCTGCTGCTAGCACAATTTTTGTGGAAGTGAAAGTGTCTCTGTAGCACACCTATAGCAAAAGCTTTTAAAATCCAATGAGGAGGAAGAAAAAGTACTAAGCCCCTAAAACATTGGCTGCACTCTGAATTTACTGAACTTTTAGTTATCCTTGGTATAACTCTATATCCAGAAGAAAATTGCACATATGCACAGTTATCTAGATATGCCAGGACTGGTAGGGCTATCCTGCAAAAAGAAAGACACAAATTCCTGCTTCATGATATTCAACTCAGTTGTGTGGAAACATCCAAGCTCTTTATACTGGTAACACCAAGAACAAAGGGCAACTTTTCCAGGAACTTAGTTTCAGTGAATAAATCTGAGTACTCTGAATTGTTTTGTAATTCCTACCTTTGATTAGAGTAGTAGCTACTTCATAATAACATCTTTGAAAAGAATCATAGCAAAGAATCGAAGCTTCTAACCATTTTTAAATATCAGTAGCCAAAACCTTTTTTTGCAATATGTTCTTTTTTGTCTGACATAGTTAATTTAGTTATAAAATGCACACAGATCCATTCTATTTCAAAGGGGGTGTCCTCTTACTGTAACAGCACTAGCTGTTAAAAATGTCAGCATGTTACCATCATACCTAAGATTGACAAGCTGGGGATCTGCCTTTTGACACCGAGGGCAGAAGTAAGTCATCCTGTTCTGCTCTCCCAAACGACACACGGTGATGCTGCCACTGCACTCCCTGCAGGCTGGGCGCTTGTACACTTTGTAGTGTTTGTAGAGCGGGGACCCAGTTTTGCGGCACTAAAACAGAACGTGTTTAAAATCCATGTTAGAGATTCAGGATAAATTTTACGTGCATCTGAAAATAAAAAACCTCACACGGACTGTCAACACAATGACTAGATGAAGATATTTAAGAAAGTATTAAAGGCTATCTCTGTATTTCACATTATTTTATTTAAAGGTCGACAAATGAGGTATAACAGTGTCTGTAATTTTCCACATAATGCAATAAAAGAAGGAAAAAAACCATAGCAGCAAGGTGCAAGCAAATACATGCTAGAAACTCTCTGAGTTCAACTGGACCTGCTAGCCCTGATTCAGCACCAGATGTCTTTGACCTGGAACCTGCAGGACTCTTCTTGAAGAGCTAATGAACTCCAATCAATGCAGCATAGAAAACAAAATAAACATAAACCACAAAACAAACACCGCTTTCTCTCACCCCAAAAGAGCCAAAAGCACTGCACAGCTCAGACATGATGCTACAATCTGGGTTAATAAGCCTTTCCAAAACCTAAAGAACTGTGCAATGCAGAAATATTCCCAAGATTCTGTAAATGTTGGGTAGTGCCCAGTAAAGTTGCTCAGATTCATCTTGGCCCTGGCCACGCCAGACAACCTGTCACGTAAAAAGCCACTTGGCATTATGGTGAGCTCCCCAGATTCTGGCAGAAAGCCATATTAAATTAAGTATAGTACAAGCCCAAGGGCCGTGACCTGAAGAGCCTCCAGACAGCTGGCAGACACATTTCCTGAGACAAACACACCCATGAAGTCAGCATAGACACACTACAGCTAATAGTGGCAAAAGAAAATCCAAACAAGAAGAGCCCAGTAGAAATGCAGCCAACCCTGCAGAGCCACACGAATTTCTGCCCTACAATTGCAAATCCTTGGGCTCAGTTCAAACGACACCACAGCTGGCCAAGCAACACTGCTCAGAAGAGTTCAGTAGCTCTAGCTCCATAATGTATGAAAACCCTTGGAGTTCTCTCAAAACACAGGTGTCTTTGAGGACAGTATATCTGCTTCTGCTGTGCTCTTATTCATCAGTCTTGCTGAACGAGAATTCTTGTGCCAGTACCAAGTAGTAATTCAATCAGAAGGAATTACTAATATATATTTGCATGAATATTCACAGCTGCCTCCTCAAGATTTTCAGTCAGTTGCTTATGAGTAGTTTTTTCCCCATTCAGTTATGCAAAAACCAAACAAAAGCAACAGCTTTTTACACAAACAAGATTCTTTATCTTTGCATCTGTAATGATACACTATGACTGCAAACAATCTATAACAGTCTATAAAAGTATTTCAAGCACTATCCCTCATTAACATTTTCATTATGTCTCTAAGATGAAAGTAGAGGCTAGTCCTCTTAAAAGTACTTGACTGGTGAATACTTGCTAAGTGTGGTCTACAAAAGTTTTCAAATTGGCTAAACAGGAAGTTTGACTTGTTTATTATCAGTCTAAAAGCCTTTAAATTTCTGAGTATTATAGTTGTTGCAGAACTATACAGCGTCTCTTTACTGGCAGACTTCACCATGAAGTGTGGAGAAATGAAAACATTTCCCTACCAACAAACAAAAGTACTGTTTTTGTGGGTAGAGGGAAAGTAGACATTTAAGCAGACTATTAAACAAGTTACAGTTTATGATTTTATGATTTTAGAAATGTTAGGTGCCCTCACCCACCAAAAAAATTATTTTTAGCAGTGCTAGCTTTTTGCCTTTCATGAACGTCAAGTGAAACAGACGAAAATGTCAGTACTGCTGTTCATTTATTTGTAAACAGCTTAAAGAAACAAAACATAGAAAAATTATGTGAAATTCTCTCCTTTTCTATTGTGGAAAGTTAAAGAGTCAGGAATTATGGAGAATTATGGAATGATGAAGTTTATATGGGAAGAAATTAAGAAATTAAGTCCTACTGAAGTTATAGTAGTAGGGAGAAATTGTAATTTATTTCATTTTATCAACTAAAACCATTGCAGTTAGGAAAAAACGCTGTTAGAAGTTGCAAACTATTTAGTCAAATAAATTTAATAGCTATTCCAAGTTTTATAAAGGAAGCCACATCAACTACCTTCATACTTCCCTGGGACAGTCTCTAGTTCCCAGTTTGAAGAGTAATCTTTTTGTTATCTTACATGTAGCTTCGTGCTTAGCCTACATCAATTCTGGCATGTTTAGAGTGGCATAACAGCACATGTATAGGAAAATTGAACTGGCCCTCAGGCAGCATCTGTGAAAGTCTTTTGGGCCAAACTGTGGTTATTTTGACAATCTTGACTCCCACTATCTTTCCATCATCTGACAATTCACAATTAATAGAGAGCACACAAACCAATATTCCTATTCATGGAAACACTTGCTTTATTGCATCTTTATACTGTTTTCACCAGATGATCACACACAGCTAACATGCCAGAGTAACATTTTGGAAGTTTTTCAGAAATATGTGCCAATACCTTATAAAAAAGCAGGGTAAAATCACGTGTCATTTTCACCAAGTGACGTATATGCTCATCTGTCAGTTGGCAAACCTGTAAGAAAGACAAGAACCATTCTTAGAATACTGTGATACTAAGGGACAATGGCAAAAAAAGACCTCTGAGCTAGGTGCACTTTCACGTGGAGTTGCTTTTCTCCATGTTGTGATAATTCCCTGACTCCAGGTTATATGTATCATCTCAGTAAAACAGTACATGTTCACATTGTACACTACAAGAACTCACTGTTTGCATACTGAACAATGTGCTTTGCCTCAACCATGCAAAATGTGGTAGAAAATTCAGTTCTCTTCCCTTATACTGACCAAAGAGTTCATGATCACATGAGTCACATAAGAGTTAGCAAGTCCCACGTCCCTCCTAATTTCCCCATAGATTATAATATGACCCATCATCTGAGGCTCTCTCCTCTGAGAGACAGTCAGGAAGAATGTGCGAGTCAAAGATATCACGATTAGAGAGAAGTATCAAGCAAACATATTTCTCTTAAGAACCCAAAATTTTATATCACATTTTTATTTTTTTCTGCCATAACGTAGATAAAATTAAAATGCAGATTGATGCTATAAACAATTTTCAAAACACTATGTTTTAAAAAAACTTTTCAGTTACTAATCTTCACCAGCTTCCATTTACATTCTGGGTAATCTCTGTTTTGCAAGTATCATCTTCTCAAAGTTTGGAGACACATGCCTGAGTATCTTAAAACAGAAAAAGTATGATAAACAATGGTAGAAATTGATTTCAGCTAGCAGAATAAGAAGTGGAAGAAGCAGCTGCAAAAAATTATCAACTCCACCAAATAAATTATTTTTGGGTAGTAAAGTTTTCACTTTCCCTTATTTATGGACTGTCAGTTTAATGGTAGCATAACAGGATGCCAGACTTAGAATATTAAAGTTAATCAGCTACAAGGAGTGCCATGACAAAAACCCCTCCTGTATAACGATAAAACATTAATTTAGTGTCTAAGAATAACTTAAGAAATTACAGATGATAAAAAAAAGATAAAAAGATAGCAAAATATTAAATCGATATATATTTAAATTCTTAACATTTTGGTGTCCTTAAAAACCAACTGGAGACATTCACCCACCTTAAGAGCTGGATGAAGACCACTATCAAACAGTGCTTCGTTTTTTATGATATTTCCCACTCCAGGTAATACTGCTTGATCCAGTAACACATCACACAACATACGGGTGTTCTGCTGCTTAATCTCACGTTCTGCTCTTGAGAAGCTAAACTTTGGAGAACAGACATCCAAACTTTCCATCATCCTCACTTTCTGCTCACACTCAGCTGCATTTCTGGAAGAGAACAATACACTGATTAATTTTTATTTTAAATATATTCTAATATAGCAGTGTGGCTTTAAAAACAACACAATTACAATAGAACATTATGAGCAGGAAACAGAAACCATGAAAATACCAGTGACAGTGGCACAGAAATGCCATTAAACACCTCTTCCAAAGCCAGGTCAATGATCCATGCATGGAATATGCATCTAGTCCAACATACAAGAAATTATCTCATTTTGCTCCAATTAGCTTGAAAAATATTTGCAAGCTCCTTGCTTTAAAACTACTTCCAAGATGGAAAGCCCCTGTGTTTGGACCCTCAAACATACCTAACTGTATGGTTACGTGGTCCACTAGTTACAACATGATACTTACACATACATATGCCAAATATATTTATATATTATATTTCAAAGAATTACAGAATATTCTGATTTAGAAGGATCCCACAAGGATCAAGTCCAGTTCTTAAGTGAATGGTCCAAATGGGAATCAAACCCACAATCCTGGCATTATTAGCACTATGCTCTAACCAACTGAGCTAATTGTAATTATGCAATAGATACATGTAGTAGCAGATTATTAATAGTAGTTACAAAATTAATATATATATATTCATATTTAAATATCTATATTATTAGGATAAGCATAATAATTTGAAAATAATAGAGTACAAGAAGTCTTGGCTTACATGAGATACTGTGTTTTGTAATTTTAAGTATGCTTATATATGTTACATGAATTTACATGCCCATTTCCACTCAAGAGCCTCAATCACTTTGAAATCAAGCTTGCTGGTGGTTTTTTTTAGCAGTGTGAAGTACAGTGCTAATGGGCATAACCATCTGCTTAATGTAAATTAGAACAATTATAAAAATTTGCTTCCAAAAAAGAAAAAATAAAAACCCAACCTTGGGAGCATAAAAACTTGAAACCAGTAATTGTGACAGGTTGTTTGTTACACTTGTTAAGAAATGAGACTTGGACAGAAATTAACAGAGCAATGGGTTTTAGCATACAGATCTAAGGATAGAATTAAATCCAACTTTCATCCCCAGTCTTGACTCTACCTAATGACACTATGGCATAGAACTACTTTAACTGTATGTAAGCTCTGATACAAAAATAACAAATTACCATACCTATAAATCTGATATATTTAGAAAGTTGTCTTGATAGAATCCAAGAACTTAACAATTTGTACATGATTTTTCCTTTACATTAAAAAATGTTAAAGAAAGAAATAAACTGTTTCATTAGTTTCTGCTTTACCTATACTCTACTGTCACATCCCAAAAACAAACAGTATCCTCCATAAGCTGTATCTCCAAAACTGGTTGTGCTCCATTTCTGTCTTTGCTTCCAACAGGATTAATGTGCATGGAACCATTCATACCAAAGTGAATCCTTGGAAAGAAAGAGAGTTATTATAGGTATTTTAAATTCACTATTGTTTCCAAGCATTACACCAGTCTATTTTTAGAGTTGTGAACCTTACCTAACCATCACTATGTATGTACATACCTTCTAGTCATTACCACAAACACAGCAACAAACTGTTATCTTACAGAATGGTCAATTCCCAGAAAGAATGCTACCCCAAGAAACAATCCCTCCAAAACATAGCTGTTGTTGAGTAATCTTCATAATTCATTATATAGAAGTCAAACCTGATCATTAAGTAGCACCATTTTCTAAGAAATTCTAAGAATTTCTTTTCCCTTGGCATGCTGATCTTACAACATAGATTCTTAAACCTTCAGGAAGGCTGAAAGAAATGAGGCCACTTGACCAGAAAATTTTCAGTTAAATCAGGCAGAAGTCACCTGGTATGAAAAGAAAGAATTTAGTCCCCATATTGCCACCACTGTTATCACATCACATCCAGTAACACCATAAACAAAGTAATTAGTATTTGCCATATGTTGTTTTCTGATTTTCTTTGCCTAGAACCAAGGCAAAACCTGCAGGTCAATTAAAAATTAATAAAAGAAATAAACTAAAAAAAATGCACAGATGGCAAAGTAGAAGAACAGATTCTTTCAAGCATTCATTTTACAGATTAACAATGCTTTAAAAGGTCTTACATTTTATAAAATATTCTACCAGGAGCTATGCTTGAGCAAAGACCAAGTCTGACTATCATCTCATACATTTTATGTATTACAAATTCAGCCGGCACAATCAAGTCCTAAAAATCATAAGATAGTGGGAATGTCCGATTACTACACACTGTATATCAGAAAAAGTGGGTTATTTTGTAGTTACAAGAAGATTTAACAGATTAAACTACATAAATGAGCAAAGAAATGCAGTATCAGTTCTGTATTTCCTTTAAGCCCAGCTTTCTTACATTTCAGGAAAGACAGACATTTGAAGTATTTACAGATGGGCTAACACAACATGTCATTAAGCATATTCTTAAAGTTAACACTTTAAAATTGGAAAAAAAGTTATTAGGTACTCAAAAACCTGTGTCTTTCCAAAACTCTTCTTCCAAGTCAGTTCAGGTGATATAGTTCTTTCAATCACTTATCTTCAATAGTCATTTTCAATTCTCAAGTGCCATGAGTAGTACTACACAGGCTTAACTAGCCAAATTTATTTTTAAACCTAGACAAATTTCTTTTAAAACCAAACTCTTGTATTTTGCTAACAAATGGTGATGCACTAAATGCTTCCAAAAAATAGTTTTTCATTCAATTTAATAGCTGATGGTTTCATTTACCAAGCTTCAGTCACTGTTTAAAAGTTACTTTAAGAATCACAAGTATTAGCTATCCTAGTGCCTTCTCAGTTCATGACTAGAAAAAAATATAAAATCATCTTCATTTATATTTTACACATTTACATTCAAAAGGATTAAGAAATTTATAAAATTTAATTCTAAAGTGTTTAATGACCTTTGATATCCTGAAACAGGGCAAAATAGAAATCTTCTTTTTAATTACAAATAGAAGACTCGTGCTAATTAAACCTAGGATCTGTTATTCAATGAGAATTAGTAGTAAGGAGTTGATCATTTGTTTTAAAGTAAAAAGGTGAGACTTTAGAATTATTTAGTGCTACACAATATTGCAGGGATCTGCATGTATTATAACTGTTTTGTCTCTAGAAAATGCAACTTTCTGTTTGAAACAAAGCATGTCAATAAATAACTGTCCTTTTCAGATACCTTTACATGAAATCTTGGAGTAAATCAGTAAAATATCTGAATATGTGACTATATCCAGTACTACTGTACTGCAGAGAAGCTGATGATAAGTTTCTCTGTAACGTTTTCAAACCTCTGTAAGTGCCATTAGCAAGAATAAGATGACCTCCCAAATACATTCAGTCTGTATGCATAGGAAGCCTTTTTCTCACTTCTTACCTCAAAGCTTTCTGATCAAAATACATAAAAAGTTCCTTTCCCAATGTCTCCACACCACTGTAAACATGTCCAACAAGGAAATCATGACCAGAGATTCTCTCTTTACTTGCAGCAGTCTGAAAAGTGAGTACACACACAAAGATTAAAGAGAATTTATACTGCTTAGTTTCTAGCACCAGTACACATTCAGCAAGCAGCTGTATGATTTTCCAGCTTGGACAACATTAACTATTTTCTCCCTAAGCATTCTACCAAAAACAATGGGACTATTAACCTAGGAAGCAGTCACTATTGCTAATGCTATCATAACGTAGGTCATTTTTTTTTCCTAATTGAAATAATACATCTTTTTATCAGGGAATTTTATGCCTCTTCCCTAGAGTAATGAATTTATACTAAGAGTTTCAGACTGGTGTAAAATAAACAGGTACAGTTTGAATATTAAAAACATGCCAGAGTGTCAATTCTGCTATTTGCAGATCTATATTCCTCTTCAAAAGTTAGTAATAGGCTTTCAGTATTTTGCATAGTGCATTGTGTACTACAGAGAAGCCCCCACTGAGCCCACAGAGATATCTCTCTCTTCCCACTAGTCTGAAGTCTAATCTCAGAGGCAGGTGAGCAGCAGGTGGGACACTATTAGAGGACAAAATAAATGTGAGATTGAAGCAGTCATGTTTCCTTGCTTAGCACATGAAAATGCATTGAAATTATAAGGGATGTCTACAGGTAATCTGGTCCAAACACCTGGTTAAAACAAAGTATGCTCAGGACAGGGAGCCCAGGGCCTTGTCCAGTCAAAGTCAGAGCAGCTCCAGGGATGGACACGCCAGTCTCTTTGGGCCCTTGTTCCATGGCTTGACTATTGTTGTGGTGGAAAACTTTTCCTAATACCTAATGAGAATCTCTCCTGTTATCACCTGCATCTGCTGCTTCTCACCCACTGTGCATGTCCAGCAGGAGCCTTGCTCTGTCTCCTTCATATCCTCCTTACAGATAGCTGAGAGAGCAATAAAACCCCAGCTCTATCAGCTCCTCCTTGAGCATCAAGTGCTTCACCCTGCTAATCATACCAGAGCACTCACTTTAGTATGTTATCTTCTTATTATTGGGGAGTTGAAAACTCAAGTGCAGCCAAGGGCTGATCACAGGAAGGAATCACGCTCCTCAACCTGCAGAGCCCAGCACGGGGCTGCTCCTCTTCCTTGGAATGGCACACTAGTGACATGGACTCAGCTCCCACAGGACCCTAGGTCCTTGTTTGATGCTGAGCCATTTCCCATCTGAGCAGCTGCCAGAACTGTGCTGTTTCATGCCACCCTTCTGTTTCAAGTGCAGGATTCTGCAAGTCCTGCAAATGCTGAACTTGAGTTTCTACCAGCCCATTTTTCTCAGCCTGTGAAGGTCCCCCTGACCAGCACCCCCAGATTCAGTGTCATCACAGCCCTGGCTGCAAGGCATATACACATATCAGTGCTTCAATTACAGCACTCAATTTCAGTGCAAACATGTATGAAAGCAAATCAGCCAGGCTTCTGCTAGCTAGTGACATTTCAGAGCTACTCTCTATGCAATCTCCCACTGTATTATTACCTTGAAATGATACACATTTAGAGAGTTTTATGGTTATTATTCTGTCAAGTAGGAAAATAAAAATATTTCTTGCATAGCATGACTTACCTTGTCTGTTTTCAAAATATGAGGAAAGCAAAATTTTGCTCCCCTGTAAACAGTTCATGCTTTCCAATCAAACTATTGGAGTCTGTTGCTGTGCAACAAAGTTTATTTTAACTTTAAGCCACTGATGTTTGTTTAAAATATACCAGAATAAGAAATGACTGAGATGGAAAACTAACTTGCCTTTTCAAATATTTGAAGTTAAATTCATACCTCTTTAGTATCAGGCAAACCCATACCGTCATCATAGTACAAAGTCTCCTAAACAGTGTAATCTTCAGCAGTGGCCAAAGCTTTGGCTATGGTTAGCAGCCCCTGTGAAATCTCAGAAGTCCAAAACCTTTATGTTGGTCAATTTCCAGGGAACAGAGGCTCACTGAGATGACTTTTACTGCATAAAGTGATGAAACCTAATCTATTTGAGAGAGTGAGATTTCTTTTTGAAACCTTAGGAGCATGACTCCTTATTTCAAAAATCTGTCCTGAAAGATATTAACCTATAAAGACTAATCTTAAGACCAGTCTTAGATAGATGTATTTCAACCACATTTTTTCTCAAATTGTTTCAATGAATTACTATCTTACTGTGTCTTAATCACAAACTCCTACACTACTTTATACACACTGAAAGTGGGTAAAAATTCCCCAACTTTCTGCCTGGAGGCACCCAGTATACTTATTGAGACACAAGCAACACACAATCTCTTAAAGATGAGCAAAATGGGACACAGAAAAAAAAAGATACCTTCGATAGCACTGTAAGCAAAACCAGAGGACAGTACCTGCACACTCATCAGCCAAGGCCTGCTTACTGACGCCTGGATTTCTCTGCTACAAGGACTCACAAGTCCCTGAAGCTTTATACCAGTTGAACTATTTTATGCTGTCCATGAAAGGTTAAAAACTAGTAGGAAAATTACATACTGTGTACACTAAAAGCAAATGTCACACTTGTTATTTAAATACTTGGTCTACTTAAAATTGCTTTAAAAATAATTATAGCAGTAAAAGTCCCCTTTGTGCAGGTCAAGGTGTACCCTTCTCATGCTTCACATCGATTAGAATCATAGCATGGTTTGGAAGGGAGCATCTAGGACATGCCTAGACTGTGGAGATTACGAATGAGTAAGATTAACAATGATTTCCCTTGTATTTAACACGTCCTCAAGCAACATGGAATTTGAAATTTATCCTAAGTGAACACGAGAGATTCTAAAAGCTTTCCCTCATAACTCCTCAAAGCTCCTGTTTATACAGCCTCAGCATCGCCTTGACACATGAGACCTGCCGAGACCTATATATTCTATGCTGCTGCTAAGAATTTATAAAAACTTAAAGGAAGAATAAAGACACCCACCACCACCCACGGACGACGGCAGCGGCGTCACGGGGGACACCAGCCACCCCGCCCGGCGCTCCGGCCGCCAGCCCCGTGTCCTGGCACCCCCGTGGTTCCTGCCCGCTGGCTTGCCCTCACCCACACCCGGCGGCATTTACCACCGCGGGCACCCACGAGCAAAAGCGCTGTGCCCCGCCGCCCGAGGCGGCT
>WEIU01007043.1:2775-17985 GCA_013389925.1 Aegithalos caudatus
TGTCAGTGCACAGCAGAAGATAAGGAAAATGTGTACAAATTTAAAATCACTTTTAAAGTTTCAAGTCTCAGAACTCTACCTCCTTCTACGAAAGAATCACTTCCACTCCTGCCACATAACGAAGTCATATTGAATTCATTTCGTAGAGCTTATTACTTAAGCTTTTAAAATCAAAACCACCACACAAATTAGCTGGAAGCAAATGCAGTTTTAGCAGAGTTCACCTCTCCTTTCATTTTGGTAACTGCTGCCACCTACAGTCAAAATTCCNTGATAAAGAATAATAATACATGAACAATCCATTTTTTGATTATTTAATTGTTACTTCAGAGTCTCTCCACTGGTAGTTTTTGGCAATCACCAAGAACTATGATGTTGTGGTTAAAACACTTCAAATGATCCCCTTGTGACTGGCATTTTTAATGCAACCAAAACATTCATTTATGCAAGGACATCAAAGTGAGCAAAAGGAACGGGGAGGAGATTATAGACCAAAGACCTTGGTATCATCAGAAAAAAATGACCCCTTAATTATGTAATAATTCAGAAAAATTCTTAAAAGGTTGTAGGAAAGATTCTCTGGCACCTGACAAGATGTTCAGCTCTGTAATAAGAGAAGTGTACACTAACCAACTATTTAGTACTCTAATTTTGATGAGAACTAATGAAATATTATAAACCAGAAGCCCATAGCACAGGAATGTGGAATGAATCAGGAACAGCACCTTCTGAGGTTTAGGGCTGAGTATTTTTTATAATTAAGGAGGACCAACAGATTCAAGGCCTCAGACAGAAGTATTCAAAGGGTTTTGGTGAAAATCAAAGCAGTTCCAGTATAAATCAGCTGAAAAATTCATCAGGCAATTTGAGACATACTTAAACGTCCTCTGCTCTTACCCAGTAAGTCCAAGTTAAGCTGAATATTCCCTATGCACTTAGAAAAACTGTTTTGAGTTGGCTACACCAAATCAAAATAAACTAGGTAACTAGCATGAGATAAAAAATTGAAGAGCCAAGAGTCTTCTTAATACTTAATTTCCTACAGTAACTCATCAACTGTATAAATGTATATTTAATAGCCCAAAAAACAAGGACAGGGGAAATTCCTGCTTGGCTCATCTTAATCATGTGTGTTTGGGCATTTTTTTTAAGAATTGAAGTTTTATTGGCATATGCTAATCTGTGGTAGTATTTTAAATTAAGCTTCATGGTTTACCATTGTATAATTAATTCATACTTACAGTGGCTCTTCCTTCTCAGTTTTCTTACTACTGTGAAGATCCTCCTGTTCCTTCATTTTATCTACAGCTTGTGCTTGTTTTTCAATCTCATTAAAGCTTTGGCAGCTCACTTTCTGGGCTCCCAAACCACCTTTTTTGGCACCAAGCTGGAATTATTGAAAAACAAAAAACCAAAAGCCTCAATATTATAACTGAGACAACCACCTCAGCTGACTCAACAACCAAATGTGAAAGCAACAGCAAACACTACACCCTGCCTGGGAGCAGTCCTTGCAGACAGCAAGGACAATTTGCAGCAGAGAAAATACTTCTTTCCGTATTTTGGACTTCAAAATTCTGCTTCTGTTAATTGTTCTTACAAATTTAGTTAGCTTTGCAGTGAAGTCCCACAGAAAAATGGAAATATTCAGGTTCCAATTGTTCAGAGATTGGCAGGCTCAGATCAATGTAACACATGAAACAACTTTAGTTTCTTCTGTTGTACAGGAATAATAAATTCTGTTGCAATGGAACCATTAGCAGATTTATAAAACACTTAATCCTTCAAATATGGATACAATGGTGCTGATTCAGATGGTGGCACAGCCCTCAAATTGTTGCTCTTAAGTCTCCTCTGTGTTTAATTCCTCACCTGCAACACTGCAGCAACAATAAAGTTTACAATTTATCTCCACTTTTTATTGCTTTAAAGCCTTCATGTAAAGGCTCCAGGCCATGCACACAGAGATCACAAAGTGTACCTGCACCTCTCAACACAGTTCTACTGCTCTCACTGGAAGGGAACAGATCTGCACAAACCACTCAGACCTCCTGGGTATCAGAGTCCTCTAGTAGGAGCACAAAATCATGGGATTTAATCTAAATTATCTGCTCCAATAAACCTTAAAAATCTTCTGTCCTACAGTGACCCAGACAAAAAGGAGTGACTCCCTGGAACAAGCTGTCACCCTGACAGCCCACAATTAGGGTGGCATTAGGGTGACTGTTAGGGCTGTTCCTCGAGTTCCACACATTCAAAACTTGAGCTGCTTTCCTCAGTTTTCCTGGGTCTTGAACCATCATTTGGAGACACTAAACTCTCTTCCTGCCTTTTTACAGAGACCAGAGGCTAAGAAAGTGATAAGACCCTGTGCAGAATCAAGTCTGTAAACTGTCTTTAAACTATCTTTAAACTATCTTTAAATAAATGACCTATAATACAGTTAAAAATACTCACTGTTTACATACACTTACCCCCTTCTTAGCTTGATTTGGCTTCTTTTTTATGAAGGTGGTGTTCTCTGCAAGGATTAAATGTACATTAGTTAACACAAAATTTTTATTAATTCCAGAACTGCAGAAGAAATTTCCATAATATCAACCTCTGAATAGCATTTGCCATTTATTTTCATGTCTTTCTACACTGAGGGGCTGAGATACTAAACTGAGCTACAGAACAGAGCTGTGACTATCTCCAAGAAAATATGGGGAGCTACTTTGGATTGGGATGTCTTGAAAATATGCAATAGGAATAAAATTACAGGAATAAAATATGCAATAGGAATAAAAAACAGTTGTCTGTTGTAGATTCCTGCTAGTTAACAGAACAGGAGAACAGGACTTGCTCTTCTGAATCAGACTTGAGACCCACCTGATCTCCTATCACTTCCAATATGAGTTTCTTCCTGTCTAGAAAGGGATTGTCTGTGTTCAAACCCACCAGTGACACATATAAAACATACCTACATCACTGAAACACCACAAGCATTATAAGCAGCTCCTACTGGATGCCTGTGCACACAGAAAATCAACTCTGAGCTGAAATCTGTGTGGAAAGGGGCATACACAGAACACAGATTCTTCCTTTAAGACAGAACTTGTGATGTCCAAACCAACCAAGAAAAGTATTTATTTTAGGAGAATGTGTTAAAGATACAGGTGAGAAAAGCAGGAAGTGCATCCACTGAACTTTTTTGTAGTCTCCAGCTCTAAAATAACCAAACCCAAATAAAAACAGTGATGAAGACCATACCTGCCTAAGTACTGAAACAGGCCCAGACAGCACTACCTCTGTGCTGCTGAGAATCAACACTTTGTTCTCAGAAACCTGGTCCTGCAGAACAAGTCTCAAAGTGACAAATCACTTGAGGTATTTCACTCTATTCTATTTCCATCAGCTTTTTTTCCTTACTCACAGTATGATGAACTGCTCAGTGTTAAGTGTAAGAGCCTGGTCATTGAAGGTAATTGCATTATCAACACAGGATTTTTCCAGTCCAAGTTTTTATGTTCAGATTTCTGAAAAGGGAGCAAAATCTATTTCCACAGCTCTTCCCAGGCAGACATTCTCTGTCCAAAGGGATATTTGGGGTCCCTGCATGTGCTGCTCTTTTCTGCTGCTTGCACTCATTACCTAATGCAGGCTGTGGGGATGTGTTAAGGCCATCAACGCTTGGTCCATGTTCTGGTCCTAAAAGACAGGGAATAACAAGGGTAAGAATATCAGAAGGCTCTTCAGAATGCATCAAGTACCAAAACACATCACACTGTACTCAGAGTAGTGCCTAGCAAAGACACCATAATGTGGTACTTCCATCACAGCTTTCCCAGTCACTAAAAGAGCAGCAGGCACCCCAATTCTTGTGTTATTAAGCATGGTTAGGTTATTTAACTATTAAAGCAGGGTAAAAAGAGATTAAATGAAGACAATATCAGAAAAACGCAACTTACTATTAACAAAGAATCAGTCATACCTTCACAGGATTCTGGAATGTTTTCTGAAGTTTTCTGCTGGAGAGAAACTGGTTCTGGTAACATCCATTCTGTATCTTTTGCCTTGAAAAAAAAATCCCACAAAATCAAAAGTGCACAAAAAATAGAACATAGCAAATAAATATGAGCACCTAGCTAAAGACTGTCTAAGCATCGCTGGTTTAATATTGAATTCTTATGATTACAGCTCTTAGGATTAAAACCTGTACTCAGAAGGGCAGCTATTAAAATTACAAGAAATGCCAACCTTTACTAAAAAGAAGATGTTTTCTGCTACTAAAAACAAGTGTTCCTGAACACTTTCATTACCCCTCTCAAGAATTTTGTTTACCCTATGTTTACCATCAAAACCAAAAATATACATTTTAATGTGCTTTAGACTTATTTATTGTATGCTGGATGATTTACTTACATACAATCACCACAAGCTCTTCCACTTCCCATTTTCTACACACTTCATTTTTGATTGTGAGCAGTTCCCCCAACATTCCTGGTGCATCCTCCCACTCCCTTCACACACAACCCCCTACACAGGCAGGTTTGTGACCAGGTCACAACAAATGCTGTAAGAACTGTTGCACTTTGCTCATTGAAAACCCAAGGTACAACACAATACATTTCTATCAGAGCACTTCCAAGCAAGAAATCCTGGCTCTAAGTGGAGTTGTTATGTCTACCAAAAAAAAAAAGTGATTTTAATTCCACATTTAGCTACTATTTGGGTCATTTAAAATGATGATCTTAGAAAGTGGTTCACATTCAGGAAGAATTCTGAGACTCATGGAAGAAAAGCAGATAAATATTATCTCCCTGACCTACCTTTTCTCTATAAAGTTTTCTTTCAGGGTTTCAGCTTCACCACAGAGCTCACAGTCAACCAAAGTGTTTAGAAAGGAAACAAGAATTAGGTAATTTGTACCTTGGTAGAAACATGGGATGCAAAAAAATCTTCCTCCTCTTTGTTTTGACTTGGTGCTGGTGGCATTCCACACCCATCTGTCCACAGCTGAAATTAAAGAACAGAATTTTACAGGTTAATTGCATGAATGTATTTTTTCCAATGCATTAACCTTAAAATTACTCTGTTTTCTTTTCAGGTTAAAAATGTATTGATTTTTTTTTCTTGTCCGTATTTTTTCCTTACAAATTTATCCAATGTTCAATAGATGACATTCTTTTTTTTAAATTAAATTCATGTGTATTTCCTGTGTTCCTGGTGGACCAGCCAAGAGCTTTGTGCAAAGCCAGATCTCAGGGCTGGGGTCCCTGGAGTGCCACAGGACCATAGGACAGGACTCCAACCTCTGACCTGCACTCCAAGATTACTCACAGGCAAAGCTTTTCTCCCAGCTCTTCCTACTCCATGCAGGAATAATGAGCTCTGTCAGAAAGGGTAGTGAAGGTACAACAAGCTCACCTCACCAATCATCAATCAGCTCTATCAGTAAGTCAGAAAAGGAATTTTTTAACATGTGACAGGGGAGGGGATGGCTGGTACTAAATAATGATTGTCTGAATAATTTACTTCAGTAATTTAAATAGCACATAATCACTTAAGTTTGCAGTGCACAGCTAAAATATTTACTAAATATTTAGTGAATTTTTCAAATATTTAATATCAAACAATTGGATGGAATATGTAAAGGAAGCAAGATAATCCCATTTCCTCAGAGTCATTTGGGGAACTTGCCATAAACTTAGATACACACAGTATATTGTACTTACTTGAACACATTTTACATCTTAAGCTGTTTCCTAAGTCAAAAGAACTATTCTCTGAACTTAGTGATGTGAATTATATTGTCTATAGTATGAATAATTAAGAATGATCCATTATATTTCATGCTGTTTGATGTACAGATAAGAGAAAAAATGAAGCCTTCTTGCTTTTAATTTCCACTTATCTGATGAACTTCAAATGAACCAGTCACAAACTTCAACAGCCTGAATTAAACAATCAAAATATGTTTTCTGGGTATGAGGAAGAGAACTGTTGTCAAACTTATCTAACACTTCAGAAATCAATTCTGGATACTTTGCTTAACTCCTGTCAGCAACCTAACAATGTTTTGACAGCTTTCGTGAACTGCCTCAGCATTTCTGAGCAGCAGGTTCTACACAACTTGCTAATTTCCAAAATATTATCTTTGTAGGGAAAAAACCAAAAAATACATTATTTACCTGTTCAAAACAACCCCCACTTAAATCACACACAGTCTGTAGTTAATTCCATTACAATTTTTCATGCTGTTCTCCTCTAAATATTCAATTTTAGACAAGCAAAAATAAAACCACTGCATGGTTCATGGAGAAATGGCCATGTTATCTGAAGACTGATAATCTTTTGTATTACTGATTAGAAATTAAAGTGACTTTAGAGGGAAAGGTGAAGTTCTTCAGGAGTCTCCAGGCCTCAGGACACACACTACTCACATCAGTCCCATGCTTTCTTGTGGCCTGTGTTGCAAGAGATTTGATCTTCTCCTTGTAGAGCTGAGCAGCACGGCTGTTGTACTTGGCATTGGTGTCATTGGTTGTGCACCCATGTTGGTGGAAAAAAGCAGACTGGGAAGCAGAACACAGAAAATGCTGTGAGGAACAGGACTAAAAGCTAATGACATTTGACACAAAAATATATTGCAGTGCAGCAAACTACTCTGCTCCTTTGCCTAAATCTAAACTTTTAAATTACGGAGTCTAGGTAATCTGCAAAGTACAAAGGAAACTCCACTCTGGTGACCTCTTTATATATACATAAAACAAACAAGAAACCCAATACATCAGTTTGATGACTAAAGAATGTATACAAATGCAAGCTTCCATTATATACAAAAAAATCCTTGTTATGAAATTAAGCGATTAAGTGGAAGGAAGAGGTAAAATTAACTGCCAGTAGCTGTGCTCCACAGGACATTCCTGATTTTCTAAAAGGCATTGCTTGGATTCATCTCTGTCAGGCTAGGGAGATCAATGTATGTTCAATAGTACCAAAATGAGTGTACACAAATGGTCCTCCTTCAAAAGAAAGGGGTGTTTATGCACACATTTGTGTGCCCAGATATGTTGATAGGCTTGTGTGTTTATATAAAATGAATAAATGAAGATTATGCATTTCTGCATGCAAATATATACACCTATTAACTTGGTACTCAGAGGGGCTTCATAGAAACCCTAATTCCAACTACCACAGAGAGCTGATCTGAAAGCACAAGGAACTGAGGACACTTTGGTTTTTTAGCTATCTAAAACACAGCAGGAAGCTCAGGACCACTGTTATCCAGGATTCAGCATCATCAGGCAATTACAGAACACAAATGATTGATGGTAATCTAGCAATGCTTCTAGCCAATAGTTAGTAAAACTAGGGAACCAAAAGGGAATGGCTTTTTAGTGCCATTAAAAGAAGAGTGTTAATTTTACTTCAAATATCCAAACAATTTACCAATCTGTTTCTTCAAGTTTCGAGTATTAATCTTCTGAAGTAATCCAAACCAGACCAGTGAGAATTTAAGGTATTTGGGGAGTTGCTGAGGGTACATTGCACCTCTTGGTACAATGTATGATAGGAAACAGTGACATTCAAGCAGGAAGACAAAACCTTACACAGTTAATCAATTAAGGTTTATTGTTATTCTTCTGTTAATAGGCTAAGATTAACTAAAGACTTCTTCTGACTCTGCCATTTCTTCTTTCCAACTGCCTCAAACCCTTTACATAGCAAAACTGATACAATTTAATCAAAGCTTTTAAGCATTTGGCTAAAAAAAGAAACTATTCTTAACATGAAATCTCCCTCTTCTCATTAGTCAAAATTGTGATTTTTATGTATTAAGTGGCATAACAGAAACTTGAGGAGGACATTCATGTAAGAGCAGTACTAACATGGAAAGGAATAACTTAGCAAGGACAGGCAGAAGAAAAAGAGGGACAAGAAGACACCATGTAACTGCTCAGATCTGCAAGCCTGAGATAGTGACTCGCTGCATGCCAAATTCAAAGAAAAATATTTGACTGGAAAATACAAAAGTGGAAGATAAGTAGCAATGACCCTGAACTCAGCATTTTTTGTATGTAGGAAAAAAATTATAAAAACCATGAAGACTTAAGGAAAGATGGTTAAAACTGTTAAGGAAAAGACTATGGAAAGCAAGCTTGGATGAAGCTTCTTAAAGAAACAACATTAAAGGCACAAATGAAAAAATATAAGGTATAAGCATTCAGGGAATTAGAAGAAAAGTTAAAAATTGCTTTGGAAGTTGCATGTTTCCAGACTGGCTGGGCCAACTTAAGGAAGCACTCAATTATTTGTGTAGAAAGGTGTGAAAAGATTGCCAAAGAGCTTTAAAAGAAAACCAAAAGGGAGATTGAGAACAAGACAGCTGTCAACAGAACTTCACTCTACAGACAAGTTGTGTAAGTACATAAAAAATCAAGTTCAAAGTAACAGCCAACATGAATTGGCCCAAACCATGACACTGCTAGTCCCCCTCCAACAGTGCAGCATGTCTTATCTTCAGTACTAACCCAGGTGAAGTCAAATCTTGACTCCAGGGTGACTTTTGGCAGTTCCATGGGGTTTGGGTTCTTCATAAGCCATGGAGGAATGATGGTCACAAGAAGGGACCATAAGCTTGCTTTACAAGGCATCTTTGAGCAGCTGTCCAAGTTAGACACATATTGACAAGGAATCTGATTTGGCCTTTTCAGTGATTTTCATCACTGACTTCTAAGAAAAAAACCCACCATTTTCAGACTATAACAAAATGGAAAGGTTGCAAGAATGGAGGATGAAATCAGCATTCAGAGGAATTCTTAAGAAATGGGAAAGGGAGGGGAGATTGTAACAAAGAAAAAGGACGGGAAAAATAAAAATAATCCCAGGAAGAGAGGCAGTAAGGACAGATAACATTTTCCAAGCCTACCAAGCTTCAATGTGCAAAGCAAGCACTCAGGAGTACGTACAGCATTTGCATTTCCTCCAACCTGCATGCATCTCAGCTGGAACCAGGACCAATTAGAATCCAGTTCTGTAGACCTAAACACAAAGAAATGTTTTTAGTGTTACCACCATTTAAAGCCATTTAAAATCACTGTGCTTCTGTTTTCTTGCCAAGTGTTTCTCTCTCTGATAAATAACTACAGATTACAAAAAAAAATATATTTTTTTGTAATCTGTAGTTATTTATCAGACCCCAAAAGGCCTTGAGCCAGCAGCTGGGACACTCACCTGGAGCAGGACAAGCTCAGGGTGCAGATTTATTGCACCAGCTGACTGCCTGAGCACTACCCAGGGACCAGAACCACAGGATAGCTTGGCTTGGAAGGGCACAACTCAGGTGCTACCACAGTGAGCTGCTTCAGGAAGCAAAGCTGGCAAACTAAACACAATTGCAAAGAAGCTATCAGATAAAGCAAAGCCAACAGAAACACTAAGAAGGTTTGAATCAGAAGCTGAAGGAAGAATGGGTTTTTCTCTCTGGCAGGTCTGTGAGCAAACAAAACTGTTAAAAGATGAACTTTACAGTCAAACACACCACTACTTACCTAATAAAACTCAAGTGAACGCCAAGGGAGCGATGGGTGCCTGAGCAATCGATACAGAGAAACACTCCATAGGTGATGCTTGCCCAGCTGGGGTTCTTTGCTCCACAGTCAAAACACACCTTAAAGCAAAAAAAAAAACCATCAGTAACAGGACTTGAGCATAACCAGGCCTTAGAGTTGTATTACAGGTCAATGTAACACCCCTGCAGTGATCCAACCTTGTTAACTCATTCTTACAGCATTTGTTGACATGACAACTCCATGTATCCTAATTTTAGACATATAAAGAGGAGTTACACAATCTGCCCACACAACTACAGCCTCCCCATTTCCAAAAATAACCACTGCACACAGGTTGAGAAATCAGGTCAGAGAACCCACATCAGCCTAGTTCAAACACACATTTAACACAGTGCTTCCAGCACTGCTGGAATAGGAAAGTGGTGAAGAAATATTTCCCCAAGGGCAGGCTCTCCTCATGCTGCACCTGTGAGTCCCCAGGAGGTTATCAGCAGGACCAATGGCATCATTATCTACTTTCCTATATTGAAACCTTGACCTTCAGGGCAAGCCATGGCAATCCAGCTGTGTGAAGAAGGCCTCTGAGCACTGCTTCTCCAGGCAGCCTCTGCAGATACTTGCATGATTCATCACACACCAATTGCCACATCAGCCTTTCCACTGTCTGTGCCACGCTGGTTAAAAAGCAACCAGGTCCTCAATTACTGCATGGACAAACCCAGGATTTTCCTACCCTCTGCCACCATGCTGGACTTCTAACATCCAGCCAAAACAGCAAGAGCTGTGTCTGTGTGTGTGCCATGCACTTTCCAGGTCGGCAGACCACGACTTTCAAGTCCATTTTCAGCTATTCTGAGTTTTGTGCTTCTTTGACCAAGGAAAGCAAGAAGCAGAGAAAATTATCTGATACAAATCAATCATCAAAGGCAAGGAACACAATTTTAAACAGCAACAGCTATTCTGAGTTACTGCCATGTGTACACATCTATTCCTGTATGACAGGACTTTATCTGATCAGTGCTTTTTCAGAGGTATCTCCAAAGGCTGCAGAGAAGTATTTTTACAGTAAAAGCAACCACCCAGTGGCACCTAATAAGAAATAACCACAGAGGAAGGAGCTTTTACACACCAATTGACAGCATTCCAACTTGCAACTTTATCCTTTAACATCCTCCTATATTAAGGAGGATGCATGCATCAGATAGGAATGGAAGTTCTAACTATATGCAAATATAAAAAATAAAGTTTATTCCAAGCCAGGTGGGGACATATGGAACATCAAAAACAGGCCACAGAGCTTCCAGCACCTCCTTGCCAAGCTGAACAACAAAATAAAAATAAAATTAAGAAGTGTTCTTGCCAGAAACTCCCTCTGTAAACCTGGATAGAGGTTTTTGTCTCTATCTTTTTGTACATACATAGTCAAACAAACCCTGAGTCTGGGCTCAAGTCATGTCACCCATCATCCATCCAAATTAATTTCATGTACATGCTCAGGAGCAGTTTGAGGCTAAACTCCTCAGTTTAATGTGGGTCTATTTAGCTTGGGCAGTCCAAATTTATCAGGTACAAGCACAGTTCACTAGCAGATCCAGCATTAACTCTTCCAATAACTGAGCACTTTAAGGGTGAGCTTCAGTTAGGTAACGATGGGTAACCCACACACAGAAACCATGGAAATCACAGCTCCTGCATGTGCAAGTCCTGCCTTTGCCTGTCAACAGGACCCAACACTTATTAATGTTAATTACATATCCCACTCCTCCATATGGAAATGGGGCATTCACTGGCATACAGCAGAAATGAAAGCAACACAGAATGGGTGACAACAGGAGGGGTTAGAGGGAGCCCCTGAAACAAGCTCAGGTGGAAGAATGGCACAGAGGGGGTGAGGGAAAAAGAATCATGATTAAGACTTCATGTATGCCATATTCTAAGAGAACACACAGCATAAGTAGTTAGAATGTGTTCTTTTTTTCCCAAATTCTTTGAAGCAGATCCTTAAAAAATATGAGACTCTTCTTCATTTTAAACTGATTATTTTCAGGCTTTTTCTTATAAGGCCAAAGGCAGATGGGGATGATCAAAAAGGAGAAGATTCTGCTTGAAACCAAAGCCAACAGAGCAACCCTGCTCTCACTTCTGATAAAGGAGAGCAAAGCTGACTTACAGCTGGAAGTCTCGTGGAAATTCCCTGGAGTACAAATGGGCAAACGAGAATCTTGAGTGGGCGGTTAAAAAAACACCCATTTTTTAAAAGTTCAGTCACAAACATACCTGAAGATTCTCCTCCTTTTCCCTTTCCTTTCTTCTAATTATGAGCACTTGGTAACTTCAACATCTTAAAGTCAATTGCACCACCTTGGAGCTGGCTGCCACAGCTCAGTATCTTCACTCACACAGGAGTCCCTACCAGACACCTGTGGAGATTTTTCATGGGCATAAAAATGTACCTTTCAGGACTGAGATGCAAGCAGGAACACCCAATCTTCTTCTGAAACCAAAGAAGGAACTGCTATTTCCATCAGTATTATGCAACAGAAATAGATGCACGTTTCATTAATATTTAGACTAATTTTGCTTAGTTTTCTCAATTTTTAAAGTACTTCCCACCACATAAATTTTAACAAGAATCAGGGAGAAGAAAATAAAATCTATTTCAGAGCCACCCTATGAAATTGTCTCCATTTTAAAAACAGACAAATTGTATATTCTGTACAGATTTAGGTGCAATTAAAATATGGATTAAAAATAAATTTGAAGGATATGCTTAAATAATCTAGTGCTTTCAAACACACTTGCATGGTTTTTGTTTATTTGGTGTTGACACATTTCACAGTGTAGATTCAGTAAGAGTAACTTTGGAAAAAAACAACCAAAGACATGAGATGTTTGTGCAAGAGCAAACACAGAGATTTGGGTACAATCCACAGCCAGCAGTCAATAAATCATAAAACATCCACCTTGTGCAAAACACCCACATTAATAAATAAATAAATAAAATATTGACACTGGCTATGGAGATGCAGTAATAAATAGCTGATAGAAATGCTATTTTTGGCCCAAGCAGAAGAGGTGAGTGGGTTCAGCAAGGGCTTTACCCCTGAGGTCAGGGTTACCCAGAGACTTTCAGCCTCTCCACTCTGAACCTTCCCTGGAACGGGGCTCCAGCCCCAGGGCAGATCCACACCTTGCCATTCCCAGGCTGTGGATCCAGCTGCCTGAACACTACTAACCCCTCTGGAGCTCAGAAGGCAATGCCACACAGCCAAGGTGATCTAAACCCAAGCAGCTCCTCTTAGTCATCATCTTAGTCACCAGCCACTGCCCCCAGATATGCTTTCCTTCTTCTCTTGCATCAGCACCAATAATCCCAGCTGCTGATCCCGCTGGGAAGCGGCTCTGCACGGGCACATGGACTCAGAGCAAAGGTAAGGCCAACTCACAGCACAGCCACCAGGCCAGGAATGCCAACATGAGGGAGGGAGGGAGGGAGCTGCAGTGCTGGCCACGGGAAGGCAAGAGGGCTGCCTGTTTTGTAAACGTCACCATCTCAAAATGACTTAAGGGACACCAGATAGTGGAGTCCATCCTGGGGCAAAACCAACACAAACCACGCCCAAACACACACTGTAATAACAAAACTGCTGATAAACCACCAGCACAACGTGTACTCTGGGAGTCCAAGCAGAGACATGAGTACCATCGTTATCCAAAGAAAAGAACCAGGTGGAAAAGAGTGAAAAAATCAACATTTTCAGAGGAACAGATCTATGATAGAATAAAAGAGACTTTCAGCACAGCCTAAGTGTGCAAGTCTTCAAAAGAGTTGACACTCAAGTTAACAATATCAAGTAGCTTAAGGACATTTTTATGGGTACAAAATACACCCTATTTAATAACTGCAACGTTTGTTAAGTCATCAGGCAGCTGATCACCAGTCTGCTGTCATCAGGCAGCTCTACATTATGTAACACCCAAAGACACTGAGAATTCAAAACCCCATCATGAAGGGAACTAACATGCAATAACAGACGTTAATTTCAAGACAATTGTTCAAGCATCACTTGCAACACACAATCACCCACAAATTAAGCTGCAGGTTTATTTAAATGAGAGTGCTTTTCCTGAGCTCATGTGCACTAAGAACTATTGTAGAGCACCCAGAACAGTGTAAATGCACATGCCTGCCCAAAGCAGGCAGCTCTTCCCAAACTCTACCCATAAACTGCATAGTTAAAGCAAATTACTAAGCTTTTAATCCAGAACCCTTTTCAATATTTGCACTGTCCCATGTCTTTCTTCCCCAACAAACCCCCTTACAAATAAAAGGGGCAGACAGACTGCTTAAAAAGAACACAACAGAAAGGAAACAAACAGGAGAGGAGAAACTGATGGAAGGAACAACTCTGACTTCAGCAGAACGGTCAGACAGATGGGCTTAGGAGAGCTGTGAGATTTAAGCTGCTGTTTTCCACTCTCCTTCTCTGCCTTCTTAGGTCAACTAGACCGGGCACGATCGCATTGTTATGGAGTTCTCTGTGCCTGAGCCACCTCTTTGCCATTGGCCCACGGTGAGTGGCAGCACACATTGTGCTAATATTGCAATGTCAACACTGAATTCCTATGTGCCATCTGACATGGGGAGACACATACACCTGAGCAACCACAGGTAGCACATGCACCCGATTAAATCTACACAGTAGCAAGGAGTCCAGCACAGGGGAACTGCTCGAGGCACTCCACGCTTGCCAGGCAGGAGCAGTACTTCCTAATTCTCCTATGATCCTAATACAGAAAAAGAATCACAA
The DNA here is from genome assembly GCA_013389925.1 of Aegithalos caudatus. NCBI lineage: Eukaryota > Metazoa > Chordata > Aves > Passeriformes > Aegithalidae > Aegithalos > Aegithalos caudatus. Next base: position 17,144 of record WEIU01007043.1, read on the forward strand.
GAGCCCTAAGCTACACAATTTTCAGGCAGAGTGCCAGTGAATTTCAGGAGCCCGTAAGAGATCTTCACTAACCTTCGTTGTTGGGACTAGGACTTTTCCTTGATAAACTTTTTACCCCACTGCAAAGTCAAGTTTTAAGAATACTTTTGTTAGAAAGTGAGTGTTCACCTCTGAGCTCTGCTTTGAGAAACCAGACCTGTACAGCCCTAATGAATTGTGTTCAAAGAGTGAAAGTCAGTTTTGGACCAGAGACAGACATCCGGATTCCTATTCCCAGAAAACAAACCCAACGTGTTTCTTCCTAAAGCTAATCCGAAGTTTCCTGGTGGGTTTACATTTCATGTATGTTCTCAGCGTACATCGCAAAGCCAACACAAACAAACAGCACAGAGCAGCTGAAGGCACTTTGTGCCGCGTCACCTGGCCAGCCACCTTTCCCAGCCCACAGCTCCACACGCAACGCATACTACAGAAACACCTTCACACCACGGAAAAACCCACCTGAGCAAGGGACAAGCCCAACAAGAGTAAAAAACAACACGCTTTTATCACTGCATAAGTGGCTGTGCCACTTCGTTGGATAATAAAAACAGTAGGAAAAAAAAAATAAACACACACTCCACACTACGTTGCAGCTGTTTGGGAACTTGTTTTTACGCTGAGCGGAGCCGACCCTCGCAGCGGACCTTGAGGCGCCTCCCTGCCTAAGGGCTCATCCCTTCGGGATGCGGGATGCCGGCCAGAGGGACGGGGGGCAAGCAGGGAAGAGCTCCCCGCTCCCGGGACGGCCACCCCGAGGACCCGCCGGGCCTTTCCGTGCTGTCCCGGGCGGGACGTGCCGG
>WEIU01007043.1:18173-57285 GCA_013389925.1 Aegithalos caudatus
GGTTACCGCGGAGACGGGAGCGGAGCGAGGCGGCCATGGGGTGCGCGGTGCGAGGGGGTGCTGGCCGCGGTGGGGAAGCCGCGCCCACCGCCTGCGCCCTGCACAGTCGCAGGAGCTGTGGGCCTGGGAAAGAGCTCGGAGGTGAGCGAGCCCAACCTTTGAACGCTCGCCGCCGTGTCAGCAGCACCGTGGCACTGAGCGCCACGTGCATCTTTCCGACAGCTCCAGGGATAGGGACTCCACCGCCTCCCTGGGCAGCCCGTTCTGATACCTAATCACCCTTTCCATGAAAAAAAAAAAAAAATCCACGGAATGTCCAAACTAAACCTCCCCTGGCACAGCTTAATACTGTGTCCGCCCTACCTATCCCGTGTTCCCTGGCAGCAGAGCCTGACCCCCACCTGGCTGTCCCCTCCTGTCAGGAGTTGTGCAGAGCCAGAGGGTGCCCCCTGAGCCTCCTTTTCTCCGGGCTGAGCCCCCAAAGCTCCCTCAGCTTCTCTTCATCAGACTTGTGCTCCAGCCCCTTCCCCAGCTCTCTTCCCTGGACACACTCCAGCCCCTCAATGTCCATCTTGCAGTGCCAGGCCCAGAACTGGACACAGCACTTGGGCTGAGGCCTCGCCAGTGCCCAGGACAGGGGCACAGGCACTGCCCTGGTCCTGCTGGTCGCTCCCTTGCTGACCCAGCCCAGGAGCCACTGCCCTTCTTGCCCACCTGGACATGTGCTGTGGTGGCCATGGACCAGCAGGCCAAGGCCCTCTCCTGCTGGGCTCCTCCCAGCCTGGAGCTGCTCAGGGTTGTTGTGACCCAAGGGCAAGACAGAGCCCTGGGCCTTGTTTGAGCCTCATTCTTTTGGTCTCAGCCCACTTAGCCAGCCTGTCCAGATCCCACATCACGGGATGTGCGAGTGGGAATCAGCCCCTTTCACACCTCCAAGAAATTTTTTGACTAAACTAGGAGGCCTGACACGAAACTTTAAATATTTTTAGGATGATGAAAAGGCCAGAAACAAAAATCTTTTTTTCTGTCTCTCCTTATACATCACAAAGGAATAGGCTACAAAGCCAACATCCAGAAAATTATCATTAAATCAATTAATTTTTCCTCCTTTTCTCTGCAGTTCCTCACACTCTAAAAATTTCAGGGGTGTATCACCCAGAGTATATGTGAGGCTGTTGGCTGAAGACATTTGCAAGCAGAAGAGTAAGAGAAATGGACCTTCCAGGAAATACCAGTCATGTAGCCTTCCTCCAAGTTGTATCCAACTATTAAAACCCATAACATTATTAGAAGTAATATTGGCTTATTTGGTTCTGACACCTCACTGATTGCCTTGTGTTACCCTCACGTTGCACCGTCTTCTACCTCCCATCTACTATTTCTAATATTCTAATATTACCAAATGCCCAGTCTTATGATTTTGCCTGTGTCTTGGGTCTAATTTCTGGGCTTTTTGGGTTTTATGTGCTACATTTTTATCTTGAAGAGGGGAGGGCAAAGGTAAGTCTGAAAAAAAAAAAGAGGGCAATTATAAAGATCTACAAAATAGGTGTGCCATAAATAGGCTACCCCACTGACACTCATACAAAACAGTATATGTTATTTTTCTTCCAGTCATACTAACAGAAGCCTGGGGAAAAACAAACCAACCAACCAACCNCAGCAACAGCTAAAGTACAGGTAAGTTTAGATACAAGAAGTAGTCTAGAAATATTTGCAATACAGACTCCTCCTACTCATGATCTGCAAATCTTCTGCAGCCTGCTGCAAAGAAGTTATAATGGATAAGATACAAAAATAAAATAAAACCAGACAGTAAGTTCATGATTACAAACAAATGCATTTGAACTTCAGGTGCCTCAGTTCCAGTGGAGGACTCAGTTTTAAGTCAAGCTATGGCACGTGAGAAAAAAAACAAACCCAAACAAATACAAAAATCAATTACTGCCCCAAGACAGAAACAGCATATTGTGAGATGCTCTTCTGGACAAGTGGAACGGAATATTTTAGTTCAAGCCAATGAGAATATGAAACTGAGACTTCTCTAGTAACAACATTTAGGTTTTTGAACCTTCAATTTTGGTTTCATACAAATCCAACTAAAGGCTGTCAGAAGATGAAAAATCAAGCCCAGGCTTTATTAAAAAGTCCAGTGCAACCTTACATATTCCTGTTTTGTCCATGAGTTTTTGCACTTGCATATAATCCAAAACCTTATCTCTATTGCAAATCAGTGCAGAGTCAAGTCAGATGTGAATTACAAATATGTTTCCACCTGGTCATTTTTGTTGTTTAAACAAGGCCCAAATCCACCTTTTGATGCAGGAACTTGAGGTCATGTCTTGATACATGCACTGATATAGTTGCATGGTTGCTGGTATTGCAGGGTTAAGAAAATTCCAAATAAAATTAATGTATGTCTTGTCCACACATGGCGAAGTTAGAGGTTTGACAGAGATCTGGGATGACATAACTGGAGAGTGATCAGACTCTTGGCATGTCTTCTTTGTCTCTTCAGCCAAAATAATGTAAAATAAAACAAGCACTATGTCCTGTTCCATTGAAGAAGCAGAACCTTCCTGTGCTGACTTACCTGGAAATAAAAGAGACAAAAGCTGCTTGAATTAGAGTACCTCACTGAAACTCAGCCTGCTCTGAGTGTTATCGTGGCTGCCTAACAATACCAGCCTTTGGTCTGGGAGCTTCCTTGCGCCTCCTGTGCTGAAATGCCAAGGTATTGTATGGAAATGCAGCAGGGCTGGGAAGGGCTTACCCTGTGTGGCAGCAGGGTCAGTGGCTGTAACATTTCACTGCCAGCAGGATGACCATGAGGAGCAGAACCACTGCGCAGAAGAGCAGGGCGAAGACAACGTAGCACCAGGGGGACTTCTCCAAGCAGGTCCCTGCCAAAGGGACAAGGGACAGGGGTGTCACTGTGGGCAGAAGCAAGGCAACTTTGGTTCTGAGTTATGGGAGTATGAAAAACCATTGTCTCTCCTGCTATAGATACAGCACTTGTATATCTATAAAAGTTCAGATGTATACAAACCTGTGTGTAAATATTAAAATCACACTTTCAGGGTCAGAAGAAACCTTTTCCTGGCCAGTCCTAAATTTTATCATCACAGCTGTTGAGAAGAAACCTAAAAATACTTCCTCTTGCCTTTAGTGGCAGAGCACAGCTTTGCCAGCACTGCTGTGCCAGCGTTTTGCCACGTGCATACACAGCACTGCCAGTGCTTCCCACTCTGGAATAAACCCTGCCTTTTCCTTGGAAAATGGCCTGCAGTGGTTGTGCTGTGTTTATCCTATGTTGTCTGAGGTCAAACAACTGAAGACCCAGAAGGAGAGCTTGAAAGTCCAATTCAGGCTTTAAAAAAAGATTTTACAGGTAATTTGAAATTCTAGAGACTCTTCCCAGATTACCGTGATTTTTAAGCACAATAAAGACACACTTATTTAATTGGTCTTTAAATCCCTGCCTCCATCATTTTCTCCTCCAACTTTAATCCTGACTAAGATCACTGTGTGCATTTGATCCCCATTCCTTAATACTTTCCATTTAAACTGCTCTCCAATCTAAACGAGAATCAGAACAAACATTTGGCTTCTGTGGTTTTAAAGAGGTTCCAGTTAAGAATGTGAAGGGACAGAGCTCTCCTAGTAGCATTTATCCATATTTAGAGTATATATGGATTTTGATACTCCTTGAACAAAATTCTAAAAACATAGAGAGTGTATCCAGAATCAGAGAAAGTAAGGGAGGAATTTATGACTGGTAGATAAAAGGGAGCCAAAAAGCAGACAGGTCAATGGCCCTGTATCAAAACTGCATTACTAACAACACTTTCCATGCTTCATTCCAAGCCTGGATTCACTGGGATGAAATCATAGGGCATTTCAATGAAGCCAGTAAATTAGTTTTGCCTTTCTAACAGCGTCTCCACCTGGCCTACTCCCTTGCCTGCCTGACTGCCACTTTTAGTCAGAAAAACCATCTGAAGCTTTCAGTTTCTTTTTCCTTGGTGGGAGGCCAAATTAAACCCCAGTAGAAATGTTTGTTTGCACTAGCATTTCCAACAGCTAACATTTTTTGCATACATATAATTGCTCTTATGTATCACATGAATGCAATATTCTCTTCATTTTCACCTCAGACACGAGAGTCAAAACTCATATGCAATATATTATTTCACTTTTCAGAACAAAATTTTAGGGCTGGTTACATGGTTTGAGACAGTTTAAAGTATCTTAAAATTTTAACTTAAGAAAAGACAGACAGTTTTTCTGAAATTGTCAAAAAGCTATTCAGAATTTTTGCTTTTTGGCTATTATTTTCAAAAAGTAACTCAGTTTTGCTTTAAATCTTATTGCTGGCCTGTTCATTCACCCAAAATTCATTCAGAAGTGAAAAGCAATATATGGAAATTGTTGCTAAAATGAACAGTTTTCATGTGCCTCCACTGCAAAATGAATTTTAAGCATGTTCTGAGCATCCTTCAGGAGTGGGAAGCAAGGAAAAATGGATTGAAATCACCTGCAGCAAAGAGAGAAAGTTACTCCCATACTCTGGAAAAATATGGTGTTTGGCTGCTGAAATATAATGAGAAATCATGAAGTGTCCTGCAGCACTACTGTACCTGAATGTGTAATTTTGGGTGGGCTGTCAGGTCTGTCAGATCTGCATTTCATATTCACCAGAGCATATGTGACTGGATCACCTGGAGGGACAAGAAGGGCTGAAAGTACTAGAAGAATGCCTACAACAATGGTTCTTCAGTGCAGTATTCCAAATACATACATACATAAATAAATAAAATTTGTTTATTATTAATTTTAGACAATTTTACAAATCCTTCTAGGTGACTCTCAGTTACCATACACAGAACTACTCTATTATGAATTCTGTTTTTTCCTTGTCATTCCATATCTTACACACACATTTATATATTCTGTCAATCTTTATGCAGAAGTTAAATCATTGGTAACTTTTCTTGGCTAAATTTTTTTTTTTTCTGTTTACTTCTTAATAAACCACAAGCAGGGCTGTGGCACTTGCGGTCACAACCATTATAAAAAGTACTTAAGCCTGTGTTACAATGTTTTTGCAACCAACAGAGAGCATAAAAAATGTTGTCAGGGTGGACTTCCCCAAAGGTGTGGGATGTGTCACTGACCCCAGCAGTTTTTGGTAGGTGTGTCAGCAGAAGGAAGGAAGGAGCTGTATTTTTATATCAACTGCAACAAACCACAACCTCCAGGGTTACCTACTTTGCATGTTTTGCCTCATTCCCCAGGAGATCCTTTCAAAAAAATTGCTCACTGATAGTGTATGAAATAAGCTTATTTTTGCCTGAAGAAAAGCAACCTCCTAAAGTGACAGAGCTATGGAGATCAACCTTAGTGTGGTGGTTTGGAATTTACAGAAAATATCAAATGCAGCCCATTTTCAGAACTAAGCATCTTTCACAGGCAACAGCCAAGTGATCAGAACAATTTAACAGCATGTGGCAGAAGATGAGGACTCAGTTTCCTGCATTTGTGATCTCAAATACAGAAGAGATGAAACACACAAAGAAATTGAAGATTGTAAGAATGTATACATATGATTTTATATAAGAACATGAAAAAAAAATCATTATATAGATAGGTGATTTTTTCTGCTATATATCAATAGGAAACATTGGTGCTATTAACAGGTACCAAATTCAAGATCGATTTAAAATACTTCTTACTGCAAGATATTACAATCAGCCTGTGGAAGTCCTTGTTTTAGTAAAGCACTTACTGGGACACCAACAGAGATGCAAGATTCACAGAAGTGACAGGAATATAGGTATTGCAATTGATTTTTTTTTTTTTTTTTTAATATTATGACAGGCTAAACACCATGCTGGCATACTCTAAAGCATAAGAAAACAATTTGGTTACTTAATTAGCCTCATAATTGGCCATTAGAATTTTTTAGACTATGAATTTCCAAGCATCTTATATTGTCAGATTTGAGAAGTATGATCTTGGCTTAGGGAGCTCAAGAATAATGTATACAGCAATTTCTAAGCATGATTCACTGAATTAAAAGCTGTGTGAAAGCACTTAAAACTATAACATATAGTTAGAAAATATAAACTAGAACTTTAAGGGCCAGGGGAGGAAGAAAATAAAAATAGATGGAACAGACTTATACACTCCCCAGGTTTGAGACATTTTCACAATGAGTACTGGGCATGAGGGTGCATCTCCAATAAATCCTTAGGGGACAGTTCTACACTGGAGTTCCAAGGGTTCTCCTGTCAGTGCAGCTCCTCTGCAGAGAACTGAACAAGTAATTTAAGGGGCAAACTGAGTTAACAAAGAAAGACAAAGATTTCATACCTGTACCAGTACTTTTCGTACTCAGTTCCAATGAGTGAATATACATATCTAATTTTTAAGAATGAGTTTTGCTTTACTGGCATACTCAGGACATATTTTTCTTTCCTATTGGAACCTCTGAATATTATAATTTAAAATAAATTTTCCATGCTCAATTGCTTTACAACAATAAAAGATCTATTTTTTTTTTATCAGAATTGAAGAAGTAAAACTTGATACTTTCATTTTAAAAACATGAATAATTTCCTGGCTAAATCCATTAATGGCTATATTTTGCAAGTTATTTTTTTAAAATATTTTTAAGCAATGTAGTTTTATGCATTGGAGGCATTAGTAAGTTATACAGAAATTGCAGTACTAACAGTTTTCGAAATTATATAAAGTTTTGTTAAATCTTGACTTGTATTTTTCTCAACACAGAACCTTTAGAAGAAAAAGAAAGAGGGACAGAGACAGAGAGAGAAAGAGAGAAAAAAGAAAGAGAAGGAAGAAATAGAAACAGACCTATCACTTTAGAACTTAAAAATATTTCTGGTGTCTAAGAAACTGAATCAAGTTAAAATACAAAATGTAAGTGGACCGCAGGAGAGAGAATCCATTCAATGAACTTCAACTGTCCATAAGTTTCCAATAATCTGTATAAAGATCTTCAATGTCTGAACATTAATGTGTTTAAAAAGAGATCTTATTTCAGCCATCTTACTGAAAGCCAGAATGGGATTTTAAAGGTCAATCTTCATTTTTGCTAAAATTCAGCACTCACTCTATCAATAAACATGAATTTGCCAGGCCTATAGATATATAAAATAACCAGAGTTGGGTATTAATAGTTATAAAAGGTTTTCCACATGACTTCAGCTGCTTGCAAATGATTTAAGAAAGAGTGAAAGTTTTAAGAATGTGTCAATGAGCAAAGGAAAATAAGTAATATTAAGATAAACATTTTTTTTTACCTGTATCTGAAGCTTCTGAAATGAAATTCACTCTTTCCTTGGGCGACACCTCAGCATAGAGCACTTCACTTGCCATTTTGAAAAGTTGCTTTCAGGTCTCAGGTCTGCCATCAAAATGGACTCGCTGAAGAAAACACAGCCCCTATTTCTGAGCTCCCCCCATCCCCCCATTAGGTCAAAAGAAGTGTTTAGATGGCTGCAAAATGAAAGGAAACCAGAAGCCTTTTTTTTTTTTTTCAAATGTAAATTCTCACCTTGTAGCTTTTGGTGAACAATTTTTAATTCTTACTCCCTTCTCTTGGTATATGTTCTATTAAAAACTGACATTTTTATCAATTTTCTCAAAACTGACTTTCAACCCCCTCATAATTTTCATTTAGAACTTGAGCTGGCAACATGCTGAGTGTGTTCATATTCTCTTCAAACTAACGAGACATTAAAATGTGTTTCAAAAGAAAACTCAGCTCATGATTATTAGTTTGTTCATTTTGTGATTATTAGATTGCTTTGATTTATGATTATTAGATCACTTCGCCCTAAACTTCATAGTTTGAAACCAGAAAACAATGATATGGTGAAGAACAGAAAGAATATCTGATAATGCTAAAAAAACTAATTTAAATATTTTTGAAATAATATTTTTCTGGAATTTAGTTTTTTAAAATATTTCATACCGAATAAAATTCTTTTTAAAAGTTGGGTTTAAAAATGTTTTTATAGGGCCCGTTTCCTTTTTTTGTTGTTGTTGTTGGATTTTCCTCCCCACAGAAATTTCTAAATTTGGGGGGTGTTTTTCTAAATTTTCTGGGTTTCTGGTAACTTAGAATGATATCAAAACTTTGAATTCTTCTCACAGAGGAATTTCTGCTCTTCAACCAGCTCTACACCACATGCTAATCTCCTCATACCCCTGGGGCACTCTTGAGCTCAGAATTAAACCATGGCTGAGTCTGAGTCTGACCTATGCTTTCTTTGCATGTTGATTTTCAAATTTTCTCAATAGAGTCAGAAAATGTGGTTCTTTGGAGTTGTCATGGTGGTTAGTCAAGGAGTGCAGTATTTTGCACTCCTGGGACCAGCCACAGAAGAAGGATGAACACTTTGTCATTTTCAGCTTATGAGATATTTTGAGAATGGGCCTTCACAATCCTGGCAACTAAAAAGTTCTACATTACTCGTGAAATGGTAGATTTTGGATTAGAATTATAATATACATTTTGGATTTTGGATTAGAATAGGCTTGGAATTGCATAATCTTCCAATCCCTCTGCCATGGGCAGGGACACCTTCCACCAGACCAAGATGCTCCAAGTCCCGTCCAACCTGGCCCTGAGGGATGGGGCAGCCATAGCTTCTCTGGGCACCCTGTGCCAGGGCCTCACCACCCTCACAGGAAACAGTTTCTTCCTCAGATCCCATCTAAACCTCCTCTCTGTCAGTGTGAAGCCATTCCCCCTTGTCCTGTCACTCCAGGTCCTTGCCAAGAGTCTCTCTCCATCTTTCCTGTGGGCTCCCTGAAGGCCACAATGAGGTCACCCCAAAGCCGCCTCCTCTCCAGGCTGAACAATCCCAATTCCCTCAGCCTTTCCTCCCAGCAAGAGCTGCTCCATCCCTCTGATGCCCTTGGTGTCCCTGCTCCAGCAGCTCCCTGTCCTTCCTGTGCTGGATGCAGCCCTGCAGTGGGGCTCTCACCAAGTGCAGAAGAACCACAACGTTCTCTTCTTTCATGGAAAGGAGAACAGCGGGGAGAAAGTGATACTCTCCCATACTCTGGAAAAACGTGCTCTTTGGCTGCTGAAATATAATGAGAGAATGTGAAGTGTTCCACTGTGTTGCAGTACCTGACTGACCTTTCAGGAGAAAGTGGGAGAACTGTGGAGGTCCCAGCTGGAAAGCAGAAGTTTGTAAACAGCTGAGATTTCGGCATCTAGGTGCGTGAGGAGAAGATTACGGGATTAAAGCTTCCCTGTTCAAAGCAACACGGAATCAATCCCAGGATGATTTGGGTTGGAAGAGCCCATAAAGACCACCTAATTTCAGCCCACTTCCAATGTCTTTCCCCTTCTAATTTCATAATTTTCCCCTTCCCTTAGCAGGCAGGTGATGGTTCAGTAGAAAAAGACATTTTTTGCAAGTTGTTCTGAGGAAGATTCTTTAACAAAGTAACATGAGGAAGGGATTTGTGTTAGTACTTAGGCACTAAACTGTCCTCAGTGTTATTAATGCAAAGCTAGACTAAACTTATTTTATATATACAGATGGACCTATTGTTAGAAGGATATTCAAGAATTTGAAAGGTTTTTTTCCCTCCTCTATTAATCCTTTGCATTTGAATCACACAAAATAGTCACTAGATGTCTCTACTTCACCATAAAATGTATCAGAATTTCTATTCCCTTTAAAGTGATGGAAATTTGGTGTGCTTATGCAGCCTTTTTCTTCAGAAGTATTAGTTACATAACACTGACCTGTTTAATTTCCTGAGTTCTGCAGATAAACCTGCTCTGTCCCAGCACCTAGAGCTCTGCCATAGCTCCCAGTTAAAGGAAATCCTCTGGTTTAGACTAAAAAAACAGCATATTCCCTCCCTGAAATAGATAATAGCAGGTTGTTATTCCTGCACTGGGCAGAGTAGGAAGAGGAAAACCTTTCTTTACTTCATGGTTTTGAACTCTTCACTATGGAGAATAAATTCATATAATCCAAAAAAAAGCACATTTATGGATATAAATCTCCATGGATAAAGGATTGTTTCATTGCCATTGTTTCATTTTGAGTTTTCAGCTTTTGAGTATAAACTGAGGAGCTGACTAAAGCTGAACAAGCAGAATAGAAGCTACTGAGAATAGTATTTAANAGCTGGCAGATGCAAACTTAGTATCCCTAGATAATAAATTTCAGGAGGGTGGAGGCCTGCCCATCTGATACCTAACCACCTTTCCCCTTATGTTTTCCTAGGAGTATAGAAAAAATACTTCAAATTCAAGGGTACTGGTTGCTTTACCTTCAAGATTTCCTCTGATAACCTTAATTCCAGTATTTGAAAATCTTCCTGAGTCTGACCACATCAACCTACAATGTATATCATAAATGACACTTAACAACAAGGATGTGGTGCTGGGTTGAAATTAATAATCATCTGCCTACTGCCAAAAAGTAATGTAGTATTTTATGTACAATGTTCAGAAAGCCTTGATCTTACAGATTTTATGATGTATTAAGAACTCTGAATGGTTGTGAAATCCCACTGGAAGCATTGATACTTCAGGTATATTTCCTGTAAAAACAGGTTCATGAAATTTTGGACAGATTACCTGGAAGTTCTAATACTGCAGGAAACATCATATTCTTGCAGGAAACCTCACATTCTTGCAGGAAACCTCACAGCTGTTTGATTTTATTCTTATTCCATGCTGTCCTAGTTTGAACATGGGCTTAAAAAGCTAAACTACTCAATTCTCGTCCATCCCTTACACAGCTGACCTAAACTGTCATTTACAAGTTCATTTTTGATTGTGTAACTGCATAATTTTGAACTAATATTATTTGCATATTAAGAAATTAAAAGATGTATAAACTGCAATTCTACTATGAATAAAATCCCCTATTTTTCCTGGAGTTTTTCTGTTTCAATCAGTTAAAGCCTGACTGGCTCCAATAGCTCACAAGAAAACACTCAGATAAGGGTGGTGGGTGTTCCATTAGTGACAAGAAACAGTGGAGATGGACCTGCTGAGAAAGTCCTGAAGGTCCTACTCATGCCAGCTTCACACCCAGGAATTTCCAAAACCAACTGCCCTAAGGTTATCCCTGCTTTACCCTGGTGCAGCTGAAACAAGAGCTCATGCTCTGCATTTCAAGAGCTATGTGGGTGGTTTATGACTTATGTAAATAATTAATTTTGATGCAAACAGAATGCTAAGAGGAATGCAGTGAGTCTCAAACTTACAATGTGGAAAGCTCCCTCCCTGAGCTCCTGGGAAGAGGCTCCTTGAGAGAGGAGTTGTAAGGCAGTTTGGGGCTTTTAGCTGTTGTACCTTGGATGTTCCCTCTGGGATTCTGAGACAAAGAAAAAAAGTCAAAAACTGCACTTAAGTACAACTACAGATTTTGGGTTGTGTTTGTCTGGGCCAATCTAAGCTATTTTCTGTCACCAAAGACCTTTCCCATACTGGTATTTTTCAGGGATCATTTTTATAGTTACAGGAAAGGCTTCACTTGAGCTCAGCAGCATTCAGACAGCACAAGCAGCTGTTTGGCCATCAGTGATATTTGCACACACTGTCCTTCTGCTTGAAATTGCTGTTCAGGATCAGGTGCTGAGGACACAGAATACTGCATGCAGAAAGTTTCAAAGGGAGGGAATTATGCAAGAGTGACCGATACAGCAGCAGTGACACATTCACACAAGCCCATGTTAAATATCAAACATCTCAATAACTGAAACATTTCTAAAGGGAGATGGAAAGGTCTAAATGCCTGGTCATGCATGATTTCTTCAAGTCCAGCAGAATTGTCATTTTTCTTGTAAGTTGCATAAGAACTCATCAAACAGATCCCTTTCTTCTTGCAAGCACCCCATATCAGCTATTTTCCAGCCATTCAAGGTAAACCTAAAAAACAGAACACACTTCTCAGAGATAGCAATCTCAAAGTCCACAGTCATTCAAATTAAATCCTTAGTTGCCAATTATTTATATTCAGAGGTTGTTGGACATAATCCTGTTCCTGCTGGCACTACCTAGAAACTCTCTGAAAGCTTGGATCCACTGTGTCCAGAGGCTTTAGGCTGCAGAAACTGCAGTGACTGTAGTGCCCAGCAATGCTGCCCACAACCTCTGAGGTTTTGATGTTCTCAAGCCCAAAAGGGTGAACCTGACAGCCCTCCTGACCAGGCAGGTCTCCAGGACTCCCAGCTCCTCTCATTCACAGAGGAGAAGGGGAGGTGGTGAAGGAGAAGCTGTCTCATGGGTATCACCACGGCAGCCAGGCAGCGAGGCTGCCCCAGGGCAGGACACGCTGGTGGTGGCTGCAGGGGGCAGGGCTCTGACAAAAGCAGCAGCAGCTTTTTTCCCCTGTGTCAGGGCTGTTTGCACCCACAGACACCTTCCTTCCTTCCCTTGTTAACCCCAACACCTCTGAGAATTCCTGGGGGATGGCCTGACAATCCTCTGGGGTGGGTTCACATATAATATAGTGCAGGAACAAATACATGTGAGAACTGTGCCTGAAATCTCACATTCCAACTTCATATCCCATTTGTAAGGATTCCTCCTGCAAAAAAGAGAGCATCAACTGGAAATAAATGGCAGATTAAAGAACTTGTGCTGTCTGACACGGAAAGTGCTGCAAATGGAAAGTGTGAGTATAGAGAGGAGGTGGCTGTAGAATGATCAAGACTAGAGACACTTGTAGCTCCACTCTCAAGGCTTCACCTGTGACTTTACACCAATGGATATGCCATCCAGCCTTGATATAGCTGGAAGGCCATGGATGAGACAGGCAGGGCTCACCTCAGCCCTCGCAAGACAAAAGAAGCTGCCCATGTATAGAAGTTACCTCCACTTCCTGCAGCAACCATTTTCATATTAGAGGCTTAAAGGTTGCTGAAACCACAGTACCATTTGCTGGTGGCTCAAATCAGGTCGTCCAGGAGCTTTCTCACACTCTATTTGCATTCTTTTTCTTAAAATCATCCACAAATAAGAGGTGGCTGTAGAATGGGGACCTATTTCCCAGGAAGAAAGCTTTAGAAAGAGGTGGTCAGGAAATGAGCCTGTGTGCAGCTCTGGGGATCTGCACAGGACAGGAACCTGTTGGGATGGATCTGGAGGAGGTCACAGAGATGCTCTGAAGACTGGAGCATCTTTCTTACAGGGACAAGCTGAAACAATTAGGGCTGCTCAGCCTGGAGAAGAGAAGATGTGGAGACCTCAAAGCTGGATACCTTCCAGTGCCTGAAAGAAGACTGTAAAAAAGCTGGAGAGGGAAAGTTAGTGACAGGACAAGAGAGAATGGCTTTAAACTGAAAGGGAGTTGATTTAGGTTGGATATCAGGAACAAATTGTTCCCTGTGAGGGTGGGGAGGCCCTGGCACAGGTTGCCCAGAGAAGCTGTGGCTGTCCCATCCCTGGAAGTGTCCAAGGCCAGGTTGGTCTGAGCAACCTGGGATAGTGGAAGGTGTCCCTGCCCATGGCAGAGGGGTGGAACAAGATGATCCTGAAGGTCCCTTCCAACACAAACCACTCCATGATTCTACAGTGTAACATGTTGCTCCAGGCTCCTCTGCAGAAGGCAAAATTAAGATGGAAGTTGCAGAAGAAATCCAAAGGCAGAGTACAGAATGGAAAAAGAGGGTGCCAGCTTTGTCACCACAGTGCTACCAGATATGGTAGCATGGTTTTGAACTTGTGAACATCCATAGCCTGATAAGAATGAAAGACTTGCAAAATTTCGTTCCTCTTATTTTTGTTTTGACTGTGTGAGAGCATCTACATTCTATTAAAGCACCTTCAGTGTCCTTTGATCTGTATCATAAGACCTCTAGGCAGCTTCCTGCTTCTTTAGATGGTGACAAAGCCACTTACAGGAATTTGGATCTTCATTTACAAACATGCTTTGAAGTGGAATTTTGAGAAGGAGGGGCAATATTTATTACATCTCGCACTGTAAGGATGTTCACGAAAGTCAATGTTACGACATGTCAGAGTTAAACATGTTGATTTTCCCAGAATATCTGAGTGATAATGGACCACTAAGACCTGCTAAAACCATAGTTGCTTTTAGGCATGTAAAGAGATTTCTCTGACATAAAGCCCAAACTTTGCAAAAAGTCTTCACCAGTTGTATGACCAGAAACTCTGAGTTCTTGTGGTTCAGGATTTTTATAGCATTTTTACATTTTATGGGCAACATCATTGACCTAACAGAATGTTCTGGCATTTAGGAATTGGATGCTTCCTAGCTAGAAGAACAAAATAGGATGTGAAAAGGAGTAATGCATATACACATTGTGCTAACTTGTCAATTTAGGATCATCTGCAAACTTACTTAGTACCCTGTCTAGTCCTGTGTCCGGGTCATTTACAAAGATTTGGAAGAGAACAGGGCCAAGGATGGAGCCCTGTGGAACCCCTCTAGTGACAGGTTGCCAGCCTGATAGAAATGATAGTTCTCCCATTTTCCTTCCTTTCAACACCTACTTTTTTGTAGGCTGCCTTCTTGCTGTTCTTGCCTGATTGCTTATCTCTGCCATTATTCACTGGATCTATCATCTCAGTAGAAGGAATACGAATATCCTTCTGAAATAAAGAAAAAAATCTCAATGTTTTTGCATTGAATTCACAACACCACCTGGCCAAGAAAGGATTTGCATTTCTTAGAATTGCTCTTTGTTTATTCAGTTAAAGCATGTGCTGGACTTTACAAAAGAAAAGGAAGTGATATTGCATTTTATATGTGCGTGTGAGTGGCTTTGAAGTTTTCTTTCTGGTGAAATAAAACCCAAAGCATGAAGTGTGCTTGAGTAACAAGAAGCAGGATGAAAAATGAAGCCAGTTCTTTGAATGAGCAGAAGAGGAACAAGGTTTGTGAACTTTAAAAACATTCATACCATCTGCAGGTACACACCTACTCAGAAAATTCCAAGGGAACATTAGGTTTAAATGTAAAAATGCTTATGTTTCCCTGGATTGCTCCCCTTTGGGACCTTCACCCTTCTGTTGAGACAGTGCTCTGGATTTTCAAGGCTTGGCACTGTCTCTGACCTTCATCCTTGCAATGTTGGTATCAATTTCTGCTGCCAACCTGTGAACATCCTTGAGCTTAACTTGGATGGAGATGCTCTTGTCAGACTAAATGACTGGATTTTCTTTCCTTGGGTGGGCTTTCTGCTATCTTTATGTGTCATTACATGAAAATATTTTCACTTCTACTCCAGACTTTCAAAAACTAATTTGAAAATGTAAAGGGGATTTAGTGCAAGTGAAACAAAGGAGTATAATATTTGAACAGCTTCTTTAGCAGGTGCCTGACTTTTAAAACTGGTTGGTTTAAAACTGTTCAGGAGGATAATTCACTTAGGGGTCGATTTCTGTCAATATTCCACAAGTGGTCTCTTGCTAATATTTTTAAGAGCTTCTTGAGATCACCACAGGTTCCATTGCCTTTGTTTTATTAGAACTTTACACAGCTTAGAAAATAGATATATAAAAAAAGAAAATTGTAAATTAATATCGGCTGGTAAGATGGTTATGATGGATTTGCCTTAGATAGCAGCCAGACACCCATCCAACATCTCATTCCTGCTCTTCAACAGGACAGGGAAGAAAATAAGAGGAAAAGGGTCATGAGTCATGATAAAAGCAGATAAATCACCAGTTACCATCATATAGGAAACATATTTGACTTAGGGAAAGTGAATTACTTTTGCAAATAGTAAAATAGATTTGGATAGTGAGAAATGCAGACAAAAAGATTCAAGGAACACCTTGCTCCTGCTCCTTCTTCCCTCAATTTCACTGCTTTATTCCTGGCTTCACTCCCCTCCTCCCCTACCACCCCAGAGGCACAGGGGGATGTGGCAATGGGGTCAGTCCATAAGAGCTGCTCTCTGCTTCTCCTTCACCCCACACCATTCCCCTTCTCCAGGGCTGATCGTCCATGGGCTGCACTCCCATGATTTAGCACCACAAGACACTCTGTCAACACATTAAAGGTGAAGCCAGGATGTAATCCTGACCCCCAAAAAATCCTGGTTGAGCTTTGCTGAATCTGACAGCAGACAGAAATCGTTATAGCCATTTCAGAAGAAAAAAAAAAAACAAACAACTTTCCACTGAACCCTTATTTTCCAGAAAGAAATATTCTAGACAAAGCACTTAGGGCTTGCTAGAATGCCCACTTCCCTTCTGTGGAAAGACCCTGCCTGTGAATTTCAAAGTTAACAAATCTTTGCTGTTACAAAAAGCCCAGGCTTGTCCTTTTGAAGTGCAACTGAAATACTGCAAACTGTAAGGTTTCAACAGAGCTGCTTCAGTAGCTCCAGGCCTCACAAGTCTCCATTTAAATAATGACATTAAGCTGCTCAAATGTACCAACAGTTGCTCAAGTGGACAGGAAAAAAGCAGAACTAAGGATCAATACATATATTTAAATGTCCTTTCCAGATATTTAATGAGGATATACGCATACCATCTTGTTTTGGTAAAGTCAGATGTAAATTCTAGCATTTGAAAAAAATCCCCAGAAGTTAAGGCAGCTGATTTTAATGTAAGATAAATGAAATTAAGTCCACCAATCCAGTAGAAGGGGCCTGAGGAGCTCAGGTCTGTTCTCCTTGCAGGAAGGACTGTGCGTGCATTGAAAGAATGATTTTGATGACTGTGAGATTGCACAGGCTAAAGTGCAGTGTTAGAACTACCTGTTAGAAAGGTCTGGAGTTTGTCAGAGAAAGACAGAGAGAGGAAAAGAGAGAGAGAGAGTTCACTTGTCTGTGTAATTTACACTGTACAGTTTCTTTCCTAGCCCTGCTACTGCATGGCTTCAGTTCAAAGCACAATGGCCATCTGCTGCTCCGTTCCTGCTCAGCACACTTAAAATCACACTTAGAGCCCTTGAGGTGAAAGGATCCTTAGAGATGATCTCAGTTTTAGTGTTTTTAACAGGTTTTGGGGGTTTTCCTCTGTGTGTGGTGTGTTGTTGTTTGGTTGGTTTGTTTCACTTTGGTTTGTTTGCAGGAACAACATGGAAGGGAAATTTAAGAACAACTGATATTAACTCTGTAAGACAGAAACTTACTGTCCCCTAAGCTCTTTTCAACAGCTTCTGGGGATTTTGTCAAAAGC
The DNA here is from genome assembly GCA_013389925.1 of Aegithalos caudatus. Lineage (NCBI taxonomy): Eukaryota > Metazoa > Chordata > Aves > Passeriformes > Aegithalidae > Aegithalos > Aegithalos caudatus. The sequence goes on from WEIU01007043.1 coordinate 35,347, forward strand.
ATCAGGAGCAGCAAGGGACAAAGTACAAAGATTTGTGCTGGAAGGCTTTGAAGCTTCTCTTGCAAAACTTCATTTCTTTTAAGTGTCCCAGGGAAGATCATCTCAGATCATAAAATCCCAGTCCTCAGAAAATTTAACCATCCAGTTTCCAAACAGTTAATTAGCTCTGTTGTTCATGAGCAATACTAGCTGGATGTTTATGTAAGAACAATTTTTAAACAGAAGAAAAATCAAGAGCCAACATCAATTACTCAGAATAGCAGGATAAATTGTGTGCAGTGTTACTGATGTAAATTCTTCCAGTTTGTCCATTATTACAGCTTAACTGAGAGCTCCTGGAGCGGGGCCAGCAGAGGCTGTGGGGATGATTCAGGGCCTGGAGCATCTCTGACAGGGAAAGGCTGAGGGAGCTGGGGCTGTCCAGCCTGGAGAGGAGCCCCAGCTGAGAGGGGCCCTCATCCCTGGGTGTCCCTGTGAGCAGGGAGGGCTCCAAGCAGGGCCCAGGCTCTGCTCCAGGGCCCAGCAATGGCACCAGAGGAACGGGCAGGGACTGATCCCAGGAGGTTCCACCTGGACAGGAGGCAGAACTTCTGTCCTGTGCAGTGACCGAGTCCTGAACAGATTGTCCAGAGAGGGTGTGGAGTCTCCCTCACAGGAGATATTCCAATCTGGACACAATCCTGTGCCCTGGAATGGCCCTGCTGGAGCAGGCAGGTGGGAGCAGGTGACCCTCTGTGGTCCCTTTCAGCCTGACCCATCCTGGGATTCTTTACTGAAACCTCTCAGTAGTGATAAACTAAGGATTGAAAAGGATCTCTTATTCTTCTGTAAGTGCTCTTCTTTCTACTTCCTTGTTTTTCTGTATTCAAGATCCACACAACACTGGGCACTCCTGTTAACCCTGCTTCACACTTAGCCTCCTTCTCCAGTCCCACTGCTGCATCTCACTGGTAGCAAATATTACAGGCTGGACTAATTCCAACATGTTAATTCCATCCAAGCAATACATGATTTTACTGCTCACACTCTGACTCACTCTTCATTGCTCAAGCTGGATTCTTACATATCAAACTTTTCTTAATTTTAACTCCCCCTCCAATGCAAACATCATAATTTAGAGGCTGTATCATCTGCATTGTTATACGAATCTGTTTTGAGGCCAATGTGAGTGATAAGAGTTTTTGAATCTTTAAATTACCAGCAAAAATTCATTCGTAGTTGCATTTCTGCTTCCTGGAGGAAAATGTAAAGATGTTACGTACTTGTAAAGAAATAAGACTAGAGAGCACTGGAAGTTTTGTGGAAGGGAGTGTTCTTTGCTCCTGCCATAGGGTATTAATTCCAATAACTTATGGAAGAATTGTAAGCTGTGTGCTTACAAGCATAATTTGTCCATTCAATCGACAGAATTTACAGAGGGTCCTGCTTTTACAACAGCTTTGTTTCCCATTTCACAAGCAGAAAGAAACTTTTTACCCAAAAGCACTTTGACATAAAATAAATATATTAATGGCTAAGGGATTTCTAATTCTACATGGGTATGTATTTCCAGAAAGAGCTCTGGAATACATGGAAAGAAGGGAACTGATCAACCTGGATTCAGGTTTTACAGTTTTTGAAGCAACAACCCACAAATTCATAAGGTATCAGCAATCAGCCTGGCCTGCTGCCATGGCTAACCCCATCAGCAGCCCAGCGCCACAGGGCCACCCGCTCCCTCACACCTGGGGGGTGGGAGGAGAACCACAGGAGAAAAAGCTTGTGGGGTGAGATAACACTCTAACAGATAAAGCAGATGCTGCACACACAAGAAAAGCCAAAAGAAGGGTTTAACTCACAGCCTCCCATCACAAAGGCACTGTGATCCTGGGTACGGTCGGGCAGAGCGTGGCAAACGAACAGGCAGGGAAGGATGGAGTGCCCGAATGGAGACGTTTAATGATGGTACAATCACAAACGCAGTCACTGCATGGTTTGGGAAGCAGCATCCAAAGCCCCAGGGGCCTGGCTAACTTAACAATACATAGGCAGGGGTCCAATCCTGGACGGGGGTATGGGTTTGACCAAATATGTCAAAGGTCTTGAACCAACGGAGAACCAAAACCAGACACACGACCTACTTTGGAATGATGCCATTACTATCCTAATCTCCATATCCTGTCTCTCATAGTCTCAGGTTTTTGGTTTCTGCATGAGCTACCTGGGCTAAGGTTTTATCCATCTCAGCTAGCTCAGTTGCTACAGCTTCCCATGAGCAGCAGGTGCTCAGCCATCTCCAGGAGAGCAGGGCTCCATCACACATAACTGTGACTTGGGAAACACCAGCACTCAAACATCCCCTCTGCACCCTCTGGCCCCAGCTTTAAATACTGATCATGATGCCATATGGGAAATCCCTTTGGTCAATTTGGGTCAGCTGTGTCCCCTCCCAGCTCCTGCGCAGCCTCCTGGCTGCTGGGCTGGGGTGAGAAGCAGAAAAAATGATGTGTAATTACTGCCCAGCAATAGCTAAAACACCCCTGTGCTACCAACACTGCTTCCAGCACAAATCCATGGTATCTCCTGTGAATGAAATAAGCTCTGTCCTAGCTCAACCAGCACACCTTCAGAAAAGGGTGCTGTGCTGAGGGACAGAAATGCTGAGCAGTCTTCTAACCCCTGCCCCTGGCCTGGTGATGGGCTCGGGCAAGTCCTTATATTTTCGCCTTTCCAACTGCATCCTGGAATTGATGCTCTTCTTTGCTAAGTGCTCTCAGACCCACAGGTTAAAATGATACCCCAAACCAGGCTTTTCAGACATGAGGGTAAGAGGCAGGAGCTGTACTAGACTTGAAGCAAAGCAGGCTATGTCTGTATGGCAGAATAGAGCACAACAGGGAAGGACTAACAAAATAAATAAATAAATTTTAGCCTGTGAGTTTAAAAGCTTAACTGACATCATTTTTTCCTGCTGCAGTGTGGGATAACCACGCACAGACATTCCTTTATGGCAATTGGTGTCTTTGTTTTAGCCCTAGCTCTGATCATGCCTTCTGGGTGATGCTTTTGCACTTCATCATACAAACAGGCTCTGCTGTGACACAGCAGAGGCTTAGAATTGAAACCTAAACTGGACATTGACTCATGGGACTCCCTCAGTTTAGCCTGGAAGCCTCTGTTCAAATTCTTTCAAATGTGCATTATGAGGCAGCTGGAGTCCTGGGCTGAGCTGCCTGTTCTGTGGCAGGAGGGGCTGAATTCTGCTTTGCTGGATTCTGCTTTGCAGCCCACGTCGCTGTTTTCAGTCTGCCTTTGCCTCCACACGCAATGAAGGCGATGCTGTCACACCCACAAGAAGGGGTGGCATCTGCAGTTGTCACCACGTTTGCTCTGTGCATAGCTGGTAACTGTGCTAACACCAGAACATCACTCAGTGACATCACTCAGGCTTGGCAGTTGGAAGGGGGGAGTCTGTGTGCACCCAGGAGCACGTCAGGATGGGGAATGACATGAGCTCGCATCCCTTTGCCTACCCCCACGGTGCCCCTGAAGCTCCAGGCTGTCATGCTCTACATGATGTGCAGAGAAATCCTACACAACAATCCCACCATCTTTCCTTGCAGGTCCTGCAATAGTCTGGGCCCTCAGATATCTCCATGTTCTGTCAAAAAGTCTGAAAATTCAAGGCTAAAACACCACTCCCCCCTCCCCAGACATACAGAGGTTTGATACACAGCCCCTGGTATTTTAGGGACCTCACAGGGTTCTGTAAGCTCTCCTTATTAATCCAGCTTCATTTCCTGGGAGGAAAGAAGAGGCTGAGGGAAGGCTTTACCTCGAGAACCCAAAAGACACAAGATGAAGGTGGATCATGCAACAAATTAACAAACCCAGATTACAGCTTGTGAAGAAGCAGCTGAAGGAGCTGTGGGGGCTCAGTCTGGAAAAAAGGAGGCTCAGGAGAGAGCTTCTGGCTCTGCACAAGTCCCTGGGAAGAGGGGGCAGCCAGGCTCTGCTCCCAGGGAACAAGGGACAGGATGAGAGGAAAGGACCTCAAGACTGCACATTGTTACCTCCGGGTGCTTGTGACTGGTTTAGGAGGCAGTCATGTAAGAAAAGACTGCTGAAGTGGGTGTGCAGTGGTGGAAAGAGACTGAGAGTTCAAACAACCTCTTCGGCCTTCTAACTCTCCTTTATGGCCCAAACTTAAAAAAAAAAACAACCAAATAAGGAAATAGGGTTTGGTTCAGTGTTGGGTTTTGGTTTTTTTGGTTTTTTTTTCCATTTCAAACCCTAACGATCCTGCTGTAAAGGATGCTGAGAAGTTCAGGGGGAAACTGATTCAGAGGACAAAGTTCTGTTTCATGTGAGGCCTGCTGATGGCTGGTATGTAGGTGTCTGTGAAACAAACCTTACCAGGCTCCAGCTCACAGTATCAATTTGTCGTTTATTATCAGATAATAACGCCATAATGATTGAGATACGTTGCTTATAAATCATACTCGGGCACTTCTGACTAATCTGTTCCATGACTATCAAAGGTTCTTTGTTTCCCCCCACCCCAAACCTTTTGTTTTTTATTTAACACCATTACCAGCATTTAACATCATTAGGGAAAAGATCAGTAGTATAAGATCACAGCCCCAAACTTTGTTTTTTTCAGGTGCCTTTGAATGTAATAAAAACCTGCAAACAGCCTATATAAACATTATTTTCAACACACCCATGTAGGATTGCAGACCTTTTCTGTGTTGAATTTGGAGGGAATTTTCTAAGTGGGAATAAGGCACAAAACCAAGAGCATAGCTCTTAGCAGGAAATGCCATGCACAGGACTCGATGTCCGAGTGTTGTAAATGTATTTTTAGGTTTTAGAAGATGTTTGTGTTTCAATTAAAATCTGTGTGGCTTCCCCCCTGACCTGAAATAGAGGACAAAAACACTGTCATCAAAATACCCTGCAGAAAACACATAATGAAGAAGGAATTTAAGGTAATAAAGGCAATTCAGGTTTTCCATCTGTGGAGTTGTTGGCTCAAGCAGGGAGTAGTTCAAGCAATGTAGGAACAGCAGCTCCTTGTAACTGCTGTTACAGTAAAGGATGGAAACATTCTTGTAAAAAGTATTGATCATATCTTTTAAATTTTTATTTTGAGTTCATGTTAATGCATCATCAATATCACCTAAATTCAACCATTAAACCATTAAAGTTCTTTGTAGGTGGAGCAGGTTAGAATTTGAGTTACATTTTTGAAGCTGTGTGGTTGCAGTTACATTAACCCTAAAACATCTTATACTGATACAGGTACTTCTTGCTTCTCTTTCTTTCAGCTGGATAGGCTGTGTTAGATCATGCACAGGACCACAAAACAGCCACAGCAGAAATTGTATTCTCTATTCTCATGAGAACCAGCAAACCTTTCATACCTGCGGTAAGTCAATTTTTGGGCATTCCTTAGAGAATTCCCTCTGCTTTAACCAACAAGATTTTTTCGTATATATTCGTGAAAATGGGTTTCAATCTTCATTTTCTCCTGTATTCTGAAGGGCAAGAAGTGACAGAATGGTGGCTGAAAACAGGCTTTGAAGCTGCACTGAAAGAAGTAACTTAGTGACTTCCTTTCTTGTGTTTCTCAGCCTTCCTCAGAGCCATAGCAGGGCATGTGAGTGTTCTGGAGGCAGGCAGAGCTGAGACAGGATGCAAATGACTGTGTTAGAGCTGCTCTTTCCATAGCTCCGAGGACAGGCTCACGGATGGCAGGGGATGTCACCTATGCGGCCGTGGTGATGCTGCCAAGGGAAAGGCCATACACTCCTCCAGGGACATCAAACCCAGGTAAAACATCTTGGCACGCACTGTGTGCTCCCTTGTGCTCTCTCTCTGACATTTTAAATTGGGTGAATCTAGAAGAATGCCATAAGATGCTGCATGGGAAGGGCAAGAAGTTGGAATAGTGGACGAGATCCTCACAGTACAAATCAGCCAAGCTGCTCCCAAATGAGACCCACCAAGGAGCAGCAGCTCAGGTCTGGTGCCAGGTTTTAAGTAACAGCATGAGGAAGAAAAAGTGTTCATTGGTTGAATAATGAGCATAATATTTCTTTTTAAATGAGTAACATGATGAAGACAATGCTCTGCTGAATTACTACTTAGACCATAAGTCCGATCAATGTTTTTGTTCATGGAAAAGGAGCAGTAAATTAACCAGTAAATCAGGAAACTAGTAGCAGTCAAAAATGCAGTCACTGTCACTGAAGGAAGTACTGAATGTCCTTAAAAACTTCCTGCTCTTTCCCTTTAATTTTCCAGTGGTGATTTTCCAGAACCAAATTATCAATCTGTGATCACTTCATATATTTGTAAAAACTCCCAAAGGATTAAGCCAATATTCAGGGTAAGGACATGATTGGAACAAGATTTTCTGAAGTGACATTTCTACTACTTGGGAAGAAAATGTAATTCATTCATGAAAGCATTTGGACAAAATTCTGGATCACACGTAATATGAAGGACAGCTTCTTATGTGCAAATAGGAAATGCTTGTGGCATCGAACTAAGAATATTTTCATGCTTTCATTAGTAATTAATGTATTTAGTCCCTTAAGGAAAAAACATTGTGTAATGAGCATTTTTAGATGTTCTACTTACAATGGAGATTAATAGTGATGATGGTGCTCTGAATACATGCACTTAAATGACAGAAAATAATACCTTTTACATATTTTTACAAGACTGGTATCCAAAAGATAAAAATGAGTTCCCTTTATTATATTTATGACATGAAATACTACCTTAGACTGTGTGCTCATGCACTCATGGATGCTGTTTGCACTGCTGTAACCTGTGCAACTCAAAGGATTGCCTGGAATTTCACCCAGTATCCAAAGTGATAAAACTCATTTGTGAAAGGATGCAGACATCAAATGTTGATAAGAAGACATCCAAAACTATTCCTTGATCATGCTGCCTAAAGGAAAAGCTCAATTTTGGAAGGCCAATTCCAATGAAATTTATTGTTAACATGTGGATGGCCCTTAGTAAACTTTTGTGGAACTGATTTTAATTCTTGATATTTTCTCATGTGAAGTTACTGGCCATGGTAATTAAGTGATTTCTCAATACCCTTTTCCTTTTAAATATTTAACTTCTAAAAAATTATAATAATTTTTGTGGATGTTCTTCTGTGCATACTTCCATCTCCTTAAAAAATGGGCACCAGAGATCCACACCGTATTGGTTGTGCTGTCTCAATTATACAGAGACAAAAACCTCTTAACTAATCTTTTCTTCACTGTTTATAGCTCCCAGTCTCACTTTCCCCACTCTTATGTCTGATTATACTCAAAATACATTTTGTTTGATTGGGCTTGGACTTACAGTTGGACTTCAGCTGTCACTCAGGTGCTCGGAATAACAAGGACGAGGGGATTCTTGGATGCTCTGCCAGTGTGTTGAGGAAGATTTAGCAATAGCATTATCTGTGCACAGGCTTTGGTGGGTGCAGGTGCTGTTACTGTGCATGTGCTTCAAAACAGGTGTTCAAAAGTAGAAAAGTGTTCCCAAATCCCAGCAAGGATAAATACACCTGGGAATCCATTTTCCAGCAAAAGACTCAAGCAGTTTTTTTTGTCCCAATTCCCTCACGGATAATTTGAGAGTTGCCTGATTATGAATCATGAGTGTCTACACAGAACTTCCCTTGGGAGAAGTACAAACCAAGGAGAGTTCAGGTCCATCACCAAACTAACCCACAAGAAGTTGTAGCTTGCTCCTGGTTGTGGCCTTAACTTCTTGTTCCCCTCCTTAACCTCCTGGGCTGCTCTGGGTGTTGACAAGGTCGACCTGGAGCCTCTCCAGCTTCCCCCAGACCTCTGGATGTGCTGGCTCACATCTGGACACAACATTCCCTAAAGGACAACCCCCCAGGAGAACTCTCTGTCACATTCACCAAGTAGAAGCCTCCAATAAACAGAGATCTTTTTTTCTGCACCTGACAACAGGGCACAGGGAAGTGAAATTTCAGTTTTAGTGACTGACGGAGATCTCCACCTTGTTGTTGAATTAGGTGAGGGTGTGGAAGCATCCGGCAGAATTAAGGTTATGTGTTATTTTAAAACTCCCTGCTGACTTCTGAGGACTTCACATTCAAATAACCATGTGTCCATGCACACTGTAATAGAAGGAATAACTTTATTTAATTATTCAGCTTGCATGGATAATTTTTTTAAAGACTTAGAAAAATTCTTTAAAGGAATAAATGTTCATTTGAGAGACAAATTATTCACTAATAGCAGTAGAATGTCTAAAGTACTTATTTTAGAAGTACCTCCATTTACAGGGCTAGTGCATTTAAAAGTCTTAAAGTTCTGAGTGTTTTTGGAAAATTACTTACATTCTAGGAAGAAAAACTTCTTGGGCATTTGATTTGAGAACAATTACATTTAATTTACAAATTTTATGTAGTTCATTGAACTAATAAATCAAAATAAAGCAAACAACCAAGTGTATTAGGTCAGATTCTCTAAAGCATAGACTGTCTCCCCTATATGAATAACCCTCACTTGCCAATCAGGTTCTCAATGTTTTTTTCTACTGTAAAACCTCTCCACACTTCAGCAATTCTCATATGAAATGCTGTCTCATTTTAATGTATTGAGACTCTCTTCTTCTGCCAAATTTTTCCCTGATCAGTGAAATTTAATACAACATGTCTTTTTAAAAGCCCCAGTGGTCATTAACTAGGCTGGTGGCACAGAAGCTTATTCTTGATACAGATGGATAAAATCTCTCCATTTATGGAAGCAAAAGCAATGTCCCAAAGGTCCAAACATCTTCCATAACACTAACCAGGAGCTCTGCAAAATACCCAGGGGTAAATGATGCTGAAAACATGTTCAAAAAGAATCTACGTGCCTTTAACCCACACCATGAGATTTTAATGCCCTTTTTGGTTTTATTTTGGCAACATACTTTTGGAAAAAGGATGTCTTCAACCATCAGGTCCATTCTTTTGCTGCTACAGGCACCACCTGAAATATCCTGGGATAAACACTTACAAGCCAGGAATGCCCCCAGGAATTACCTTGCTGCAGTAGCATTCCTCTGAGAGCTGGTTTTCCTTTTGGCATCTCTCTTCCCCACAAAGCAGCCTGGTGCCCCTCCAGCCCCTGTGGTACCTTCTGAGATGGCTTAGCAACAGATGGGATACTTGCCATGGATAGGATCCAGGTCCTTCCCATCCTTCAGCCTGTTTGTCTGGCTCCTGCTCCAGCCACACAGCTCCCAACAGTTCAAAGCTTATGCCTTTTGACAGCAGGAGGAAGTGGTAAATCATCATCTTTCCTGTCATTGCCTAGGAAAAGGAAAATGCTGAACAAGCAACCCTGGAAACACACACCCCTTTTCATACAGGCTCAGCCTTTATTGTTCCTCCACTTGGTGACTTGCAAAGCCACAAACGTCAGCGTTGCCCTCTCCTTACAGGAAGCACGATCACATATGCTGAGCTGCACGTGAAGTCCCAACCCCAAGGGAACAGCAGAGCAGAGACTTCCGCTCCTGGTACTGTGTATTTTGTTTGGTTACTAATTATAGATGTAGTTTTTCCTATTGCCCAACAGAAGCCTGTTATCAAGAGCCTTTATGTACACTCTCTCAATGAAGGGCTGATCTATCATTCCATCTGCTGCTTTTTTTTCTGGGTTCTCAGATTTTACACATTCTTTTTAAAAGTAATATTGAAAGATGTTTTAAAACTAGTTTCTACAAGTGCTTTTGTGCCCTACATAGAAAATGTAGTAAAATAAAGTAAAATTCCATAGTTTTTTAGACCCCTCATGGAAGAAGAGTCCCAGGGATGCATTTGGCTTTGGGAGCAGGGTAATGCCCAGGTCTCATTAGTGCCCTGGCAATTGTCACCCTCCCTCAACGGTGGGACCTGTCTGCCAGGGAAAGGGAACATTGCACCAGAGAGGTCAGGCAGCCAGAGGATGGAGCAGTTGCTCCTCTCACACAGGCAAGGTCAGCAAAACAGAGGTCATGACGGTGCAAGACCGTGTCTAGTGGAACTGGCACCTTAACCCTAAATTTCCTCGGGTTCTGCAGCTTCCTGAGTGTTTCCCTCTGACAAAGGACGAATGCCAAACAGCTGGAGAGATGCTTGCTTTGATACACTTCCCTGTGCCAGGGGGTGTTCGTGTGGGGCATTTCCTCCTGTGCATTTGGGAAGTTATTTTTGAGCTGTGGGACAGGAACAGTAACACGTGGGAGCAGAGAGGAGGAACATCCCACAGCTCATCCCTGACACCACAGCCAACCCCTGACACCACAGCCCATCCCTGACAGACACCACAGCCCACCCCTGATACCAAGCCCTGATACTTTCCCTGGATTGCTTGATAAAAATAAGTTAAAGGAGAAAAGGCAAATTCTTAATGGTTGACAATCACTTGCTCTATGTGACCAAATATTTTGATTTCGCTTCCATGTATGCAAAATGGATGCAGATTTTTAATATGTAAAATGCCACTGCATCTTCCCAACAGCAGTTTGATTTTAGGCAGATGATTTCTCTGTTGTTTCCTCAGTGTTAATTTTAAGAGTGCCGAGGCCTTAAGTTGCTCTTCCTCCTATCTCCCTCCAGGCTGCCAGCACAGGTGCTCAGCCTGGTTCTACGTGGCGCTGGTCCTGGCAGTCCTCATGCTCATCCTACTGGGAGTTGTGGCCATACAAGCCAAGCAATGTGAGTAGATCCTACCTCCTGCTCCATCCCTTCATTGCAGACATAGTTAAACCTCTGGAAGAGCTGAGAGCTGAGAGAAAAATTCCCTTACTCACAACTAAAAGGTGTCAACTTATACACAAATACAGGAAATGAGAGGCAATTGACAAGGAAGTGGCGGGACAAAGGGGGAATGGCTTCACACTGAGAGAGAGGAGGTTTAGATTGGATATGTGGAAGAAATTGTTCCCTGTGATGTTGCATTTGGTCACAGATTTGGAGACAGGCATATGACTGAACACACCAAGATTGTGTGACAGCCGAGGTTTATTCACAGATGCCCCTTTTATAGGTGGTTCAAAATTCCCGTGCTAAAAACCTGATTGGTTGAGGTTTCAGCACCGCCCAGATCACTGGCCAATTAGATGTCTGCATTCAGGATGGAATGGGATTGGCTGGGATCCCCTGTTTGAGTTTGAATCCAACCTATCATTGTCTTACCCAGGGACTCATTTACTTCTACTCTTCAAGGAGCTAGGCTGGGAGTTGGGGTCTGTTATGGCCACATTTATCTGTGCAGCTTACAGACCAGCTGTAGCTGTGACACTGTGGGACTGCTGAGGCCCTGGCACAGGTTCAGAGCAACTGTGGCTGCCCCATCCCTGGAAGTGTCCAAGGCCAGGCTGGATCGGGCTCTGAGCAACCTGGGATAGTGGAAGGTGTCCCCTGCCCATGGCAGGGGTTTGTAATGAAATCATCTTTAAAGTCTTTCCAAGCCAGGCCATTCCATGAACATCTTCTCAGGAGGGTTTTGCTCAGTGAGCTTTGCTCACTGAGTTTGCTCATAACTGTACCAGGCAATGTACACAGAAACATCCTCACATTCACAGTACAGGTCTGGGTACAAAGACTGCATTTCCTTATTCCTCTTGTTAACCATAACCTCTCTCTCTTATTTTTTTAAACTTTGGGCTGTTCAAGTATTGAAGGCCAGAGCAGGAAAATCAGAAAGTTTCCCTCAGCATGGTCTGAACAACACCAGCAGTGACATTTCTTCAGTAAGGACCACCTCAGAAGCGCTCCTGACACAGCTCATGGAGGAGCTGTGTGAAGATAGACAGGGTGAGGCAAGTTAGTCCTTTCCAGTAGAGAGGATGTGTCATGTGCACAGTCCTGTTGTCTCTGTTCCCACTTCTCTGACACCCTGGGAACTCACAGGGCAGTTTATGGGAACTCACTGGTACTACCCAGGAAGCATGGTGTTCCTGCAGAGCAGGGATAACAAAATCTAAACTAGTGTTTTAGTCATGATAGTCTTGCTCCTCTTTTGGTTTAAAGTTTCCAGTATTTTCATTACATTTCTTTCTGCCAGGAGCTGCTGTCAGAAATGCCAAATATCCTCCCCTTGTCCTGGAGAATGCTTTCCAGACAATGGTTCATAAATGGGGGGAGGAATTCCATCCATTATAGGAGCTAAAGGTTCCCCCTGTCCACCCACAGGGACAACATGTGAGCTGTGTCCCCCCGGGTGGCAGCTGCATGGGGGCAGATGTTACTTCTTCTCCGAGGAGGGCAGGAGCTGGGAGGACAGCCAGAAACACTGCCTGGACAGGAAATCCCAGCTGCTTGTCATTGAGGATAAAACTGAGATGGTGAGTCTTGCAGCAGCCCTAAAAGCATGTGACAGGCCTCAGCCAAACATTTCTCCAAGAGAAATGGGCTTGGATGTGAAGAGTGCACTTAGACAAGCAAGAGCCGTATCAGGGAAAGCACCTGACTCTCTGCACAGGAGCTGGGTTTGGGAATGTCAGCAGAGCAGAGAGAAGAGGAGAAGCACAAGACGTGCCAAGTGTGGAAGCCAGAGTAGTTTTGACTGGGAAGAGGAAACGCTGGGGACTTTCCACTCGTTTCCACTTGGCTCTGAATAGAGAGGATGCTGGTCATGTGTATGGGCTGATGTAAGGGGCTGCTCTGCCATGGCTGCATCTCTGTCCTTGCTCTTCAAGAGGAACTAAAAGCTCTGCATGCAGCAGGACAGTGACCTGGGCAGAGCTGGAGAGCTCTTCTGTCAGGTAACATCCTTCTAATCATCCCACAGGAATTTATAGACAACAAAGACAGAGATATCAAATATATCTGGATTGGCTCAAACACTGAAGACACGGAGAAAACAAGAAGTTCACTGGGAGATCACGGAGTAAAAGAAAAGAGGTGATGATATGTGGGGGGTGGTTATCTTTGGGAAAAGCAAAGTGTGGTATCCCTGCTTGGAATTACAACCCTGAATCTGAGCTAATTACCTAAAGCACAGATCTAACCCTGCAGCCTCAGGTACATATTCAGAAACTATTTCATGGCCAGTTCCAGGTCAACAGGTTCCTGCTGGGCACTTTTGGTAACTGATTTCTGCCTCCAGGACCAATGCCAGCCATAGGTCATATATTTATGAATGCAGAGATATTGTTACACACTTCTGCTGAAATCCCTGCCAGCTCTCGCTTTACAGACAGTGTGCTGCCTGCCTCTGTTGAAGGTGATGCCTATCACATACCATTGGCTGTGATCTGTGCAGCTTTCCTCAGCATTGTGGCTGCATGGGGAGGATCCTGAGGCTTGTAACACTGATAATCCCAAGCATCCATCCCACAAGCCAGCAGTCCCTGTTGGGGGTGCCCAACCCACCTCTGCACAGCTGCTGTGCTTCAAGGGTGGGGTCAAGTGGGCACCATCCACCCCCCTCACTCAGAATACCACCAGGATTTTTAACCAGTGCTGAGTTTAGAGCTGACAACTGCACTTTTGGTCTCTGCAGGACAGCTCTAAAAAGGATTGAGGCTGACAAGAACTGTGATGTTTACAGACAGAAAGATATATTCCAGAAAGATAATTGCCAGACATTAAATAAGTGGATCTGTAAGAAGAAAGCAACTCAGCTAGTGCTGAGCCACACTTCCAGATAACAGGCAGAGCTTCTTGTCAGAAAATCCATTTTACAGACAAACTGCTTGTGATGTAAATAATTTTTATCAGACTCGCAGGGAAATTTGCAATTTCCTGTGCTGTGCTCCCTAAGAAGTCTGAAGACAAGTCCTGCAACAGGGCTGCAAGCTGTCACATGAGGATTTTGGGCTGCTGAGCCTTTACAAAGACAGATTTTGGCAGCAACTGCCTCAGGAAAGGTCAGAAGAGAAGAGATACTCATGAGGAGGAGCACTGTGCAGGTGAACTGTGTGATGTGCAGGAATTATGGCCTCTGTGGGGGATGAAGGGTGTGCTGGGCCCACTGCTGACACCCCTGCACACAGGCAGCCTCTGAGCTGAGGACTTCTTATTTGCGTTTCAGGATTTTAGTGTTTTCCAAAGTTTGTGGTTTTGGGTTTTGTTTTTGTTTTTTTTTTCCTTGGGGTCTAATTGTGACTCACAGAAGCCACTTTGGGCTGGAAAAAAATGCATTTATTGGACAGTGTCTTATGCAAAGCTGCTGCACAGCTACTGGGTATAGACAGCAGACCAGGCATGGAGTGACTTGTAACAGTCATGGTTAATCTGCTGATTGCTCCTGTCTTCTTCTGGTGCTGTGCCTTGGAATCTGAAGGGATTAACCAGGGAAAGAGCTTGGACTTTACCACAACATTCCAGTGCAAGGAAATAAAGTTGATACCTTCCTCTCCACCTATATTTTGTCTCTTTACATTGTAAATTCCAAACACAGTTATGGTATGATGAAGTACCAAAGCCAAAGACTGGTGAAATTAATTTCTGGGAGTGCATTCAGTAAATGCATTACTTAGGCACTGAAGTGTCATGAATAAATGCTATTTCTGGGTCTAGAAGACAAAAATGCTAAGAGCAGTCTGACCTAGTGCCTTTATTAGATTAACATGTTTGACAAAAATGAAGAAATGTCATTAATTGAAGGTGCTGCTCTAACAAAAATGGCACTGACTGGTATTTAAGTCCTTACAGCAATGAGAAAGAGAAACAAGTCTAACATGACTTTTGAGATAGTGAGCTTTTACCTCACCTTTGCTGTGATGGACACAAATAAAGGCAGCTGCAGTTTCACAGAGATGTTCTCTCATACCTGCACATGCCTGGGGAGGGTTAACGTCCAGCACTTTAGGGTTGCAGATTAAAAAGTGAACTGTACCCTCAGGGACTTCCCTTCAAACAACAACAACAAAAAATCCCAACACAGATTTACCCCGCAGGATGCAGAATCAGCGGCTCAAGAGACATGAGAAACTGCTGTTATGTAAGAGGAAACAACAAAAATCCCCAAATTCAGCACAGCACGTGGGGGAAGAGGATTGTTTTGTTCATTCTAGACAGAGGAGCAAAGAAAAGAAAGGAATCTGAAATGAGGAAGACAATCTCTGTACCTATATAATACATGCTTTATAGAGAGATAATTTCTCACTGCTGAGAAATTTTCACTTCAGGGTACTCACAGCACACCCTTCTCCATGCAGTGGAGTTAACAATCACTGGGGTTTTTTTGGCAGATCTTTCTTGATCCATGCTGTATTTAACAAGAATAACAAAGTCCTTCATGCTGGCTTCTCTCTAGTTAGTTGTGTTTAGATTTAACAATATTCATGAAACATCTACTATTTGGGCCTTCTTGCTATTATTCATGTAATTAAAGAAGTTTTTGCAGGGCCTTACTAAAGATTTTACCTACAATTTAAGCAGTCACTTATTCAAAAAGAAAAAGAAATTACCATTGAAGCACTTAATCAAAATCCACTCTGAGTAAAGCAAGTTGGCAGTTTGCAGCTTGACCATTCTTTTCTTAACATCCCCAAAGAAGATGTTCCCTTAGGAACATCTCTTAGGAGTCAGATTCCACAAGAGCTTTCACTGTAACCTTTTGTTAAAAGTCTGACACATTATGAGGTGTTAGAAAGGAAAAAGCATTCTTTTTTGGATCAAATGTCTTGTTTCATGTCAGTACCTACATTATGATTAAAGACTCTTTCGTGTTCAAAACCTGAATATTTTACTTTGCTTCAGAATTTTTTTTCACCAAAATGGTGCCTGAGATGAAAGATAATTTTAATGTCCCAATATTTAGATACAAACCACTGTAATACAGGGCCTCTGTAAAGTTATTTATTAAGGATCTTTTCAGGACTATTGCACATACCATATCCTTCAGAATCAGGTTAATTTAAAAACACTGCAGAATAACACCCTCCCCCAACATATAAATTAATAGATAATTAGCCTTTTCATACTGTAGAGTCTTGTTACTGTGCCTAAAAAGAATACAAGCAATTAAGAGAAGGGTAATCCAGCAAAATTTGTGATTATATTTAAATAAACATCTGAAAGTCACAAGTTGCTGACAGTATCTGTTGCAGCAGCCCTCTTGTTAGAGTAGAAATGAGCCAAGACACAGACTTCTTGTTTATCACAGCATGAAAAGGGTCCTGGTTTATTCCTCTTTACAGCTCAGCCCTCCTGACTCCAACTATTCACTGACTCTGGCTGCAGCAAGCTCCTACAATAGTTTCCCTTGCAGCCTCTGACTGCTGGTTATTTCCTGCTGAACTCTGACTGTATGTATCAGTGTGCAGACTCTGACTGCAGGCATTCACCTGGCTAGGCTGTGACTGCAGGTTCCAACAACAGCTCTGACTGCAGATCCAGACTGACCTCACAGCAGCAATTCTCTCTCCCAAGCATCCTTTTTCTTCATGATCTTCTCATTCCCTCTTGCTCAAGACTCATTCATAATCCTCTCCCCACCAGCTAACCCACTCCCTTTTATCACACTTATCTTTGTTGGAATTGGGTAATTAACACAGCTGTTACTTATCAGGGGCAAGTTGCCTGTATTCCCTTCTCCTACAAGTACCCATGTGCATGGTCCTGCTGCAGTCAAGTCCTTCTGTCACAGAAAATAATGAAGGCGAACTTCCCATTCTTCCTTCTCTCGAAACTTGATAGTAATATTCCTTCCAGGAAAACTTTCTCCATCTGGGTCAAATGAAACTTTCAATGTTTGGATAACTTGCTAGATATGAGTGGGACTCAGACAATCAGAGGGATTGTGCCCTAAATCTGTTCAGGCTCCCAGAAATCCAAGAGTGCTGCAGGCTGCTGCTGAAGATGTCACCTACACAAGGAAACACTGTTTGTCCATCTGGAAATGTCCCCCTTGCTAACCTCACACTGTGACAGGCACAGGGCATGAGGAAAACACAGAGAAACATCCCTCGCTGTTAATTCTCTCATTCCCTTCTCCTGATTTTGCCTCCTTGCACTGAGGACCATTTCTATATTAATGCCTGCAGCTTCACAATCATTTTTCAATTCCAACTCTTCTCCCCCTCATCATTGCAGATGCTCAGGTAAATAAATATTCTTATCTATTGTGACCTTTTTTGGCTAAAGAAAATGTTGTTAGGATAACTTCAGGTGCAGTGCAGCTACATAAATTACCTTGACAGCATTATCACCAGGATTTAACAAGATTAATGTAACATAACATTAACAAAACATGGAATACAATGCAAGGTGCATCCCATCAAACATGGAGAGATGAATCTGCTGTGATCTGTCTAAAACAACAGTGTTCACTTCTGCATTACCCTGCATCCATGACACACTGGCACTCCTCCAGACAGACCCACTTCACCACCCATCCCTGCACAGAGCCTGGAGAAGGGAAAAGCAGAACAAAAACCTCCAACTGCACACCCAAAAAGGGAAAGAAAGAACAGCTGCTCCTACAAGAGAAGAGTAAATGGAAGAAATACAAAAGAACAAAAAGAAACTACAGCTGGGCAGTAGCTAGAAGAATGGGGCAAGGAAATGACTTATCAAGATGCTGAAGAGAGTCTTTTAAATGGTATTTTTAAAGCCTTTCTCCATGGATGGAGAATTCTGGCTACCAGAAAAGTCATTCACCTCTGGCTAGGAGCTGGGGCACATTCCCAGGTTCCAAAGTACAGACATAGCCTGTGTAGGCATCATATCTGAGCTGAGTTCCAGGGTGGTGGCTTGGGCCACCTTTATTGTGCTGAGTTGACATTCAAGCTACAGACCCATTTCCTGGTTAAGTAACATCCTGAGGCTGAGACTCCTCTGGATTCCAGATAGGCACAGCTTCCAGAGCCTTTTACTTCAAACCTGTCAGGGAGAAGGGAAGACAGGATTACTTGGACACCCACATTCAAATACTGGAATGGAGCAAGGGCAGCTAGCTATGGGCACCCCAGGTTCTCTTTGAATAAAGCCTGGTTTATCTCAGGCAAGGCACCACAGGAGGATGATGTTTTGTGCCTTGAAGACAACACTGTGGAGATAGTCTTTTCTTAATGGTATCTTGTTCCCAGGATATAAAATCCAGGACTTGTAGTACTCCGGTATCTTGTTTAGTGTTCACTTAATGTGATATACACCCTTAAAGCAGAGACTGAAACTCAGGTTTGCCTTTCTCAGTGATGCTGTGCCATCAAGTTGGGCACCACCACCTTGCACTTCCACATTCTCCTATACAGCTAAAAGGTTCCAGCAGAAGCTGTGAAGTAAATGTATATCTCATTTCTCCCTTCCTCACCATGGTTAAGGGGGTGGGGGGGAAACGAAGCAAACCTCAGTTTCCACACCGTAGGTGTCCCTATGTAAGAGGTAAGGGACTCCTTCAGCATCTCTGTTTTCAGAGAACTATAAAGTTGTGTGGATGGGCCAAGCAAACTGGAATGGTCACTGGAAAGGCCAAAGGACAAATTCCCACCCGTGTAGTAACAGCTGAGCTTAGACATCAAGCTGTTTGCCCTTCCCTCCAGGAGGGGCAGCTTGAGGCAGAAATCTAAGAATGGGAAAAACCTTACTGAAAATTAAATCATCAGGGGATGTTTGTATTGCAGACAGGGGATGAAAGAGTGGGAAGGATTGCAGTTTTCAGTTTTGCCCACGTGTTCTTCATATCTCACATTAAATGCCTTTGTCAGATCAAGCCTTCAGGGCTTGGGGATGAAGTGAATGCAGTCACACCACCACCAGTAATGTCACAGACTTAAAAGTATTTATATTTTCCACTTTTTAAGGTAATTTCAGACTTGTGAAATCTCAGTGCTTATGCCTATCAATGGTAATTCTGCCAACTCCTGCCAGCAGCTGCTCCAGGATGAGCTGCAGCAGCCTCTGAGGAGATAAGACAGCTGCCAGGGAGAGGAACAAAGTGCCCCACACCTGGCACTGGTGGCACAGAACACAGGGCCCTGGCCCCAGAGCAGCTCATGCAACATAAATTCACATCTTCCTTTCCCTCCAGCAGCTTCTTTCAGAGGAACAGTCTATGAAAATGAAAACATGTCTTAGCAGTCTCCCAAATCTCTTTGCTATAAAACACACAACTTATATGCAGGTTTGTATTTTTGCAAAATATATTCTATAATGAGGAATTTGTGTTACTGTAATCTTCCCTTTCTCCCCCCATCAATTTGGTATCTTGGTGTTTCTTGGTTTAAATTTCTCTAATGTCTGTTGCCTGCCCCGTGTTGCTTCTCAACTTTACAAATTCAATCCCCTAACTTTCATCTGGCAGTTTTAACAATGCCATGTGAAATCTTCATTGCATTCCATACCCTCTCCAGAATCATCCCTTCAACATAATAACAGATATTTCCTACAAGTCACTACTTCTGTATTATTTTTCTTACTCCCCTATAATCGAGTATCACCAGCAAAACCCCTCCGCATCAACTTACAGTTCATTGTCTACTGCTTTTCCGTTTACCCACGAGAACTCTTCATTTCTTTTATGGAGTCCAATCCATGGGTCTTGCTTTGTGATCTTCATAATAAAGTTCTGTAGGAGTAAACCCACATGAGAAGAGATCTACATGCTCAGTCCCGCTATCAAAATACAAAGTCTTTGATCCAAGGCAAAACCAAACCAACAATCTAGCCCTTCCTGCAGAAGAAACAATATTAAAACCTAAATATACAGAGACTGGTGACTGGGATAGAGTTGACTGACCTAGAGAGAGGCTATTCTAAAATATCAAGGTTGGCTGTCAAGGTCTGGTACAGATACAGAATATATTCTCATAGGCCTTTGTGCAGGGTGGAATCTTTCCTAATATTGTGCTATAATATAGAAAAAAAATGCTCCAAGCTGCATTTTGGGTAACTATCTCCTAACTGCAAAAATCACAATTAACGTATTTAGCAATTTGTATGTCATTAACCTATCTCAGTATGAGAAAACAGTTGTTTAATTAAACAGTTGTTTAATTAAAAATAAAAGAGATGCAACAGTGTTTACCCTGATATATGCTCTCAAGATGACTATTTACAGCTGTAAGCAGCACCCAATGTAATTCAGACAAATAGACATTTTCTAAAACATCAACTGCTCAAATATTTCCTGTTTTCAGGGAGAAGAGGCACAAAGTTTTCTACAGGCTGTGACTCATTGTGTTCTTTCATCAGCTTCCTAACTGTTTGGCTGAGGAGGCTGGAGAAGCAGTTCCCTAGAAGTGAACTGGGGGGAAAACAGGCTCCCCCTTTGATTCCCTTACCAGCTCCTGATGATTTTCGATGACCAGGAGGGAACCGTTGTAGGAAGAGCAGTAGCTCTGGCTGGAGCTCCAGGTGTCTTCCCTCTCTGAGATGTAGTAACACTTTCTCTGGAAGTACAGCCAGCCTGAGGGACACAGGTCCAGGGGAGGGCACACAGGAAACTCTTTGGCTGGAGGACGGTTTACTGGAAAAGGCAAAAACAATCTACCCATTTCTTCCAGCTAGGAAAGGTTTTACTTTCTGACTGCATCATCTAAAATAATCTCAGTGTAGCCACATCATTGTTACTTCTGCCCAGCTGAAATTATTATTGTAAACTAATGATATATTCTGGATCCTGCACCCTTCTGCTTCTTGACATATCCTTAAAAGGATGGTCAGGGACATGCTGGTAGAAGTAGCTGAGGAGGTGATAATAAAGAATCACACAAGGACTCTTCTACAGCTTAAAAATCCCAGTAACTCCAGTTTTTTGCATGTGTTGCTTCATCATATTTGAATTAATAACTCAGTTAATTATAATGTCATTTTTGAAGGACTGCAGATTGGTAGGACAATCATCCTGTAGTTATTTGTTTCTTGGAATTGTGTTAAGACAGTGGTGTGATAAACTTGATAGCAAAATACACTAAGACTAAACTAAGCCCTCCCTAACCCCACTGAAACATCAAGTTGTGAAGTTGTTTCTGCAGCACTGGCCCACAGTTTCAAGCAGAAATCACAGATTCATAGAGAGTCACAGAGTGGTGGCTTGGGTTTAGAGTTACTTCAAAGACCATTTTGTTCCACCTCCTGCCATGGGCAGGGTCAGATTCCACCAGACCAGGTTGTCCAAACCCCATCCAACCTGGCCTTGGACACTGACAGGGATGGGGCAGCCACAGCTTCTCTGGGCAACCTGTGCCAGGGCCTCACCACCTCTGAGCATAGAATCCCAGACTCTGGTAATTTCTATTGCTAATTATATTTTCTTTTAAAATTCCTTACTTACCAAACTGAATACATGAAATCAAAATGACAACAGCAGTAAGAACTCCAGCAACCACTCGCCACAACCAGATGTTTGAGAATATACCTGAAAAAATAAATGTAAGGAATTAAAAAACAAAACAAAAAACCCTAAAACAACAAACAAGAATCAGCTGACAGGGGACTAGAGCCTAGTAGGAGGCACAAAGCTGTTTAAAAAAAAAAAAAAACAAAACAAGCAGCTCTCTGTGGAGAGCAGGCTGGGAGCAGAGACATTTAGTTTATCTTCGCAGGGCTACTCTGCTAACAGGAACTCTGAGTTACTGTAAATTATCCAGAACTTAGTGATCAAAAGAGAAAGAAACAAGCATGGGAAAAATGACGGTGGACAGTAAGTATGATACTGATCTGGTGCCTAAACATGGCATAAGTAAGATAAGGAAAACCATCGGCTCTGGAGCCCAAAACTTCTGAGAAATATCCAGTTTTATCCCACAGCCACAGCTTTTTAGTGTCCTTTTGCTCCCCTGTCCCCTCCAGGGCTTTGGAAGCACACACAGCCCCGCCACCGCCCTGCATCCGGCTGTTGGGGCACTAGCGGGGCCGAAGTGTCCCAAGAGGCTCCAAAGAAGGGTCCCCGGTCCCGGCAGTCGCTCCAGCACGGCGCCTTTCCAGCCGTGAGGCCGCTCCCGGGCGGCGTCCCCGGCTCCCCCCGCCCAGGGACGCGCTCC
>WEIU01007043.1:57298-102480 GCA_013389925.1 Aegithalos caudatus
CGCTGGCCCCGCCGCCGGCCCCGGGATGCGCCGTCCCCCGGCGAGGGGGCAAGGCCACGGATCCAGTCACTCCGCAACTCCCGAGAAATAGGAAACGGGGACGCTTTCAAGGAGAAGTTGGCTCCTACAAGATCTCGCTGGGATCCTGTGACACTGAGACATTAATTTTAAAGAATTAAGAATTTTAGGAAAGTTAAGATTATAGTTGCTGAATTAGCTTAAGTAGGTAAATAAGCTTTGTTTGCAGTTAACAGAAGCCGGATCTTAGATAAGTTATCCCGGATTAAGTAATTCATAACTTATCAATTTTATGTAGCTATGCTTGTAATAATGATAAAAAAAAATGTGGTAAATAGATGAAGGACACAAGATAGTTGCAGACTTCCCATCCTTGAAGGACCCATTGAACACAGGAAGCGGTAAGTTCTACCAAGGATTCATTTGTCAGGTATGCCTTGAAAAGGTAGAAGGATCAGCACGAGGAAGACTCATTTTACGTCCTCATTTCTGGTGACCCCTCCCCAGAATGGACCCCCGAGTCATTTCAAGGAACAAACTACGCATGCTGAATAGCCTGTTTTCCCATTAGCATCGAAGCGGAGAAGAGGAAGTAGCAAGGGAATGAATATGCATTTGTATTTTGTATATTCAACATTGTAAATAAAGGCTTTGTAATTACCTGTGATCTTCGCAGTGCGCATTAGGGAGTTATCCCACACGCTGCTCGGGTAGCAATAAACATACACTTTCTAACTTTAAACTGGTAGAGAGTTTTTGTCTGTCATAGTTGGGTACCAATATTAGATCGATATTCATATTTTAATAATTCAACATAAGCAAATTCCAGGAACTAACACAAACAGAGAAGGCTCTGGTTTGGTTTGGTTTTGCATGATGGAGTTTTTTAATTTGTTTTGGTTTTTTGGTTGGTTGCTTTTTTTTTTTTTTTTCCTGTTTTTTTTTTTTTTTTTCCTGTTTTTTTTTTTTTTTTTCCTGTTTTTTTTTTTTTTTTTCCTGTTTTTTTTTTTTTTTTTCCTGTTTTTTTTTTTTTTTTTCCTGTTTTTTTTTTTTTTTTTCCCAGTTTTATTTATTTCCTATTTATTTATTTTCTTCTTTTGTATGGAGGAGGAGAATAAAATCAAGTATTTAAACGATGATTATTTAAACCTCTTTGGAAAACCTGGCCGGTGATTTGCTTTATCTAGAAGACCATAAACCCTGACGATGCTGACTACCAGCTGTGGGGATGAAGGTGCAATAGACATTTTAGTGTTGCTTGGAAGACAGGGCCATAAATATCATCCGTTCCATCTGGTGTTTTTGCACAATAACTGCTGTACTTACAACAGATCTTACAACACAACTGTGTGGTGTGTTCAAACAGCCTGAGGAACACAGCTCTCTCCAGGTCATCATGTGGGCTCTATGTGAGGCTGGTGAGGAATTCAGCAGTGGTTTATCCAAAATAAGCATCCTTCTGTACCTGGGCAGGAAACTTCCAACAGAAAACCATGGGAATGGTGGGGTTACACTTCAAGCTTTCACTGCATTCTCCAATTACTTTCATTGCCAATGATTCTGAGCAGTGGTGAGTTGCTGAAAATCATCCCTGAGTGTTTATGTTTACAACTTATAAAGAACCATATAAACTTTATACTTCCATTAGTATAATTTGAATTACAGGTGATTTTAGCCTTTGCCTGCAGTAGGAGTTCATTTAAGCACTGAACTGGGAGAGCTGTACTGGTCAAAATTCCAGGGAAGGCACTGGGGAAGAAAAGGAAAAATAAAAGGATGAAGAAGAATCCAAAAGATGTGAAACAAAGCTTAAGGCATGGTGGCTTCAGGGAGATTAGGGGACTGAGGATCCCCAGGAGAGAGAAGAGGGTCCAGAGAGCACAAGCTGGAGACTTTTGTAGAGGTTTTGCAAGACATGAATCCAGAGGGGCAAAGGATGAGATGGGTGTGGAATTAGGGCAGCAGGGAGGTTCAGTACCTGTTTGATGTAGAGCATGTTTTACATACAAAGAAACGGTGCAACATGTTTGTGTGCACAGCTGGCATTCAGCATTTATGCACTCTGAAGGAGTGGCTTGGGCTCCTGCCATTCATTCAGTCCTGCCTGTCACTGAGGTCAAAAACACTACTGTGGGTTTTAACCACAGAGCATTCAGAGTGCTCTCTTCATGCTCATCCTCGAGTACAGAAGGTAATTCTGACAACCTCAGGAGAATCTCCAGGTTGGCAAAAAAACCCTGAGAAACACTCTCAACATAGCTGTGAATCATCTGATCCTCCAAAACTACTGTTATTAACCCCAGATGCTTGTAACTGCGACACCTTCACCTTTACTTTCCCTGATCAGATTGGCTAAGAAGCCTCCAGACAATTCCTAAAATGAAAGTTGATAAACAAGATAGGAATTCCTTGAAGGCTAAAGGCAGAAACACCTTTCAAACTCAATCACTGGAAAATTGCTTTAAAATACTGCTATGATGTAGGGAGAAAATTGCAAATATTTTAAGGAAAAAGTATGACATTTTACAAGAGGGCTCTCATGGGACTGCCTTGAAAAGTCAGAGCTGGATCCTGTAGTGCTGCCTCCTGCCTGCTGCTACCCAGTGATCACTCACTGATCACAGAATCATGGAATGGTTTAGGCTGGAATAGACTTTGTCTAATTCCAACCCCTCTGCCATACTTTCCAGTATCCCAGGTCACTCAGAGCCCCATCCAACCTGGCCTTGGACACTGCCAGGGATGGGGCAGCCACAACTTCTCTGGAAAACCTGTGCCAGGGTTTCTCCACCCCCTGACTATAGAACTTTTTCCTAATACCTGCCCTAAATCTTTTCTCTTTTAGTTCAAAACTTTTAATGTTTGTCCTGTCACTATCTGCTCATGTAAAAAGCCACTCTCCCTCTTTTTTTATAAGTTCCCTTCAGGTCCTGGAAGGCCACAATGAGGTCACCCCAAAGCCTTCTCCTCTCCAGGCTGAACAATCCCAATTCCCTCAGCCTTTCCTGCCAGCAGAGCTGCCCCATCCCTCTGATGCCCTTGGTGTCCCTGCTCTGGCCTGGCTCCAGATCCCCCCTCCCCTGCTGCCCTGGGGCTCTGGGTGCAGCCCAGCACAGGGGGGCTCTGGGTCCCAGCTCTTACCCACAGCACCCCCAAGTCCTTCTGGCAGGGCTGCTCCCTCTGCTCATCCCCTCCTGGATTGATTCCAGGGGTTGTCCTGACCCAGGTACAGCACCTATTTTGTTAAACCTCATGAGGTTCCCATGGACCACTTCCCAAGAAAGAATAGAATTTCTCTATAGAGAATATGTGACTGACCACACAGCAAACATCACATTTAGCACCTTGAAACCTCACTCACTATTTGAAACCTTTGCAGCCACAAACCCAAAATGGTTCCAGGAAGTCCAGTGTGTGCTAAAAAGGAACCCAATCTGTCAGTGATTGCTGTGAGCTCTGTAACTCTGTCAGTGTCTCCAAGGTATTCTTTGTGTGTCCTGAACCCTGCTTGCTGTTCTGACAGCAAATCTGTATTGGCAGTGCATCCTCCCTGAACTGCCCATTTGGCAGTGGGGTCCTTTTCTTGCATTGGTACATTGGTCATTTAGAACCAGATAAAATTGTTTGGATGTGCAATACTGCATGAACTTCTTTTGTTTACATAAAAGATCACTCATCTCTGAAATGTCTATTCATGTCTGTCTCTGCTTAGTTACTTCTATGCAACAGTTTCTGGGCTTTTTAATGGTTTGGGGTGGTTTCCTCTACAAATCTTGCTGTCACTCACAGTTTTCTCCTACAATAAAATCAAAATCCCTTGGTTGTGAGTTTTGCCAAGATATTCAGAGCATTTTTTCCACCAGCTGTACGTGAATACCACAGCTGGCTTGAGACACAGTCTTAGAAATAAGATGAGCCCTGAGGATCACTTCTTGGAACTGCCCATGTCACAGGTTCTCCTCAATAAAGGTCACTAATGGAACCAGTCCTGTGTCCAGGATGTGCTCCTCTGGGGCTGGTGCTGCCAGCCTGGCCTGTCCCAGGGAGTGTCACCCATTGCCCAGCTGCAGCAAGAATTAAACCAACCTGGCATTCTCTGAGGCACTGAGCACAGAAGCAGTGAGAGGTCAGGTTGGGATTGTTTAGGGATTGCCTGGCTTTGCCATCAGGATTAGACCCTGACCAAACCAGAGTGAGGAGGAAATGCTTCATCCTTCCTTTACAGTAGGGATTCCAGAGGTAATCCAAGAATCACAAGCTGTAAAGGGAAAGTTTATTGTAAAACTTAGATCACAAGATCAGAGAACTGTGGACAAGAACAACACAGAGGCAGAGGAAACAAAGCACTTTCAATCAAACTTCTGCCTTTTATAGGGATTTCCTTGCAAGCCATAGTTGCTCTTGAATCCTGAGACTTCCAGTGGTTTTCAGGGTTTGATGGGGTTTGTGCAGTTCCACAGTGGCCCCAGGGTGGCTTCCCCTTCCCACCCCTCTTGTGCACAGCTGCTGCCTCTGCTGCCTGCTGAAGGCTCCAGCCTAGGGCCAGTGGCTCCCACGGAAGAGGCTTTTCCCTGGCCCTGCCTTCAGGAGAGCCCACTTGATCCAAGGGAGCACATTCCAGCAACTAGAATATGAAAACAGAAGGGCATAAATCTATTGTACAGCATAGAATGCTGTCCTAACCTCTGCAGTAAAGTGAATGCAAGCAAAGAGTCCCTCCAGCTCAGATTCCTTCTGGAATAACAGTGCAGATCGTGGGGTCTGACACTGAGGTTGTTCTGCTACAGCTCCATGTTTTTACTCTATTCTTTGGGGATTGAAAGTCAGGGAGAGAACAGCAAATATGTTTTCATGTTTCCTGATGTGAGCAGTCAGTGAGGAGGATAGCTGGTGTGAGGGATGCCAAAATCAAGTCATAAAGAGACAGTTTTTCCTGTAGGATTCCATTTTCCCTTGGCCACAATATGCTGTGTATAGATTTTTTGATTGAGCAATTTTTTTTCCCAGTGGTAAACCAGGCCATCAGTGTCACTTCCTCAAGGACTTCAGAGAGTCTGCAGCTCTCTGAAGTCCTCCATCCTGCAGCTGAAGGAGAGAGCCATGAAAGGCAGGAATAAAGGAGGAATGATTCTGCCTGAAAGGACACAGCAAGAAGGATAATTCTTGGAGTCACACAAGGCTCAGGGTCCCAAGAGCCACTGAAGGACATGGGCAGAGCTTTGGTGACATTCCCTGTTTCCTAATCACAATTTTGTTATCCTGTTTCTGATGTTGGCCTGAACTTCTCTGAGCAGGAAAAGCCCTCAGGCATCATTTCCTCCTGTGATCAACCTCCAAGGAGAAGAGGGCAGAGCATGGTGTTGCCATTCCCTGCAGGTCACTCTCATACTTCTCACCAGCTCCTTCACAGGTCACTGTGGGTTTCAATGTTCTGTTTTCTGTCCAGCTCAGTTTTTGTTGGGACTCTGTTTTTCAGGCCTTGCTGGTCTCTGCTGGTCTCCATCCTGTGCCCTTCCCCAGCAATCCTAAATCTGACAGACAGTCCTTCCCTTCCCCACATAGGACTGCAGCTGATTTTATGCCCAGAGCTGTGCTGCTGTAGGATCATTTCCCTTGGGCTGATTCCCATTTCCCCGCACAGGCTCAGGGATCCTGTGTGCTCCAGGAACAGGGACAGGGAAAGGTTTATCCACACCCACATTGACTTTGTCCTGTCCATCCCGGTGAGGAGTGGGGTTGCCCTTCCCTACCAGATCCCAACCAGAAATCTGTGCTGCCCTTCCCTTGTGGCTGCAGGCAAGGCCAGGCTGTGCCCAGGTGGGGAAGGGTCTCCTCATGCCCAGGCAGGGCTGGGAACACAGGGCTGTGGATGGATGTGACTTGCAGAGTCAGGATCTGTTTGGGATCACCCCTGTCCCCTGCCTGGACACCTCTCCCCTGGCAGAGCCTGCCTGGAAGTGCCACCTCTGGCACAAGACAGTCCCAGACTCCTCCTGTGTGCCAGTGCCAGCTCTTGCAGAGGGGATCCATCCAGGCTCAGACAGCATCAGGGAAAGGGTGGGATGAGCTTGGCCATGAGACTGGAGAGAGGCTGCAGGAGTCCCTGGGAGCAGAGATTGGGCAGTCAAAGAGAAATGAGATACATCCCATCCACATTTCCTACAGGAAGCTGGGGTGACATTCCTGCTTGTTTTAGCTTTCTTTCTGATGCCCTTTTGGCAATGTTGCATCTTTTTCACACATATTATATGTTGTTGAGGATCCACCACAAGGTGCAGTTGATAATTCATCATATCCAATGACTGTGCAGTCATAGTCGCCATAATTTCTGCTTATATTGAACCTGATCAGGGGAAAAAAAGTCAAATTTGATTACATTCCTGATATGCAGCGAAAGGCAGTGGCACCTGGCCTGGCTGCTAAGCTGTGTTTCAGCCACTAGGATCAGCAACTGCCTTGCTGGAATCTCCCTCCCACTCCTCACTTCTATTCCCCATATCTCCACAAAAGTTTCTGGGCAATGCATTCCCATCCAGACCTTCCCCTGCTTTGGTCCCCTCCAGCCGATGGTCACCCTCTCTCTTATCCCTGCCTCCTGTCTCCTCCTTCCCCCAGGGAACTGCATCCAGTCAGATTCTTCCTTTCCCAGCAGAACTAGAGCTGTGTCCTCTCTTGCCTTCCTGATGGACAGGCCCGTGTTCCCTGGCACTGAAAGGCTCCCTTTCCTTGGCACAGGCATGTGCTAAAGCACCTGGATCTCAAGGAATCAGGTTCCCCCAAACCACAGTCCCTGATCTCTCTTGGGCTCTCTGCCCTTTGCTCTGTCTTTGGGATTTTGCTGTTCCCAGACATGGCATGGCAGGGACTTGCTGGGGTGAACTCACTGGTTTCGGTCAAGTTCCATGTTGTTGATCCACTTCCACTCCTGCTCCTTTTGAGAGTATGTGAGACCAAGTAAGTAGTACTTGTATTTTGATTGTAATAAAAGGTAACTCTGGAAAGGAAGAAACAATGGGAATACATGAAAATTACATTTTCTTCACCAGAGGCATAGAAGGCTCAGTGCTAACAGCCAGCACAGAGACTTCAGTGTGCATCCAGCCACAGCACCTCTGCCCACAGCTCCAGAGGATGAATTTCTTCATTTTAGAGGCCCTTTATGAATATAACAAATGTAATAGTACACTGTGGTGCCATTATAGACGTAATTTGTAGTTTATCAGGTGTGACTTGATGCCTGAGGACACTTTTCCCTTCTGATGAGGGTGGCAAAGCCTTTTTTTTTTTTGCCAAACAATGGCTCTCACAAAGAAGTGTCTGTTCAACCTCCTTGGCCTGCGTGCTAAATCCCTGTAAAACCCCAGCCAGCTGGGCAGGGAGTTTGCTCCTTCCCATGGGATCAGGCCTGGACACAGAAGCATCCAAGGGCAGGACTCCAAGCCCCAGGACACCTCTCCCTCTTCAGGTCTTTGCTGCCACTGCCAGGACTGAGGTGTCCATGGCTGGCAGCAGGTCCCAGAGCCCAAGGACCTGTGACAGAGCAGGCACAAGTATCACTGCTCAGCCCTTGGCCAGGCAGCTCCAGTCCCCTGAGCAGCTGCCCCAGGGATCTCACCAGCTCTTCCCCGCTGTCAATGATCACCAGGTCTGAGCCCATGGCAGAACATTCTTCACGGGAGGCATTCCAGTCCTTCTGTGACTCCTCTGAAGAAAAGAAGTAGCATTTTCTCCCATGTTTTTCCCATGGTGGGAGGCAGACTGCAGAAGGGAAAAAGAGGTGTGGAAAAATCCATGTTCACACTGACCAAAGGATGCCACAACAAAGAGTGGTCAGAGAGACAATTCCAGCCAAGGAAATTCCTGTATGGTCCTGCTGAGGATTGTGACCAGAACACCAGGGATCCCCTACAGGCTCTGGAGCTGGTGCTAGCCCAGAATCACCAGGCAGGAGCCAGACAGGGAGCAGCACAGCAAACATGATCCAGCCTTTCCCATCTTTGCTCAGGGCATACATAGAAATGCTCAGGGCACAAAAGCAGCTCTTAGATTCCCAATGTCTTCTTTGCCTGATGCAGAGTTGGGCAGCAGAAGTGCAACTGAAAGCACCAATATTTGTGTGCAATACCAGGCAGGGCAGCAGGAGGAGCAGAGAGGGGGAGGTGGAAAGGGAGATGGGATTCAGGGAGACAGGGCCTTCAGGGGACACTTTGGTTAGGGATCCAGCAGCTCCTGAAGAGCGGCATGGAATTGCACTGAGGTCAAAGGCTGGCAATGGAGGGGCCTTGGGAAAGCAGCACAGGCACTGTCCATTCTGCTCCCTGCAGGGCTGGGGTACCAGAGGGATTGTTCCTCCTGTCCCTTCCCTGCCTCAGACTGCTCTGCTCTGGCAGCAGAGAGGCATCAGTTCTTCCCTGTGGAACAGGAATGCAGAGCTGAGCCAGCATTGGTTCCAAAGGAGGTGTAAATGCAAACCCGCCATGAGCTCCAGAGCTTATCTGGGAGTGTCCCAGGACAAGGTTTGTATTCCTGACATGAGAGGGGTTGTTTGTTTTCCTTCTGAACAAAATCCTGACACAGCCCCTTTTCTGTCCCCCTTAACCATCAATCCAACAGCCTTCTGTCAACTCCCTTTGGAATGACAGAGGATTGCCTACCTAGTTCCTCTTCAGGGATGAGGGACAATGTTATTAAACCATTTTGGCTGCCTGCAGTTGCACCATCTGGAAATAAGAACACAATTTCTGCTTGCAAGGAATGACCACTACATGCACAGTCAGAGCTTTGCTGGATCTCTTTGACCCCCCCCTCACCCAACACAGAATGCAAACTCTGCCTGTTTGCTCAGAATTCTACCATAAAAATCATTAAATGGTCAGGTCAGGTTTCACTGAGTAAAAGGCAACACTTCATTTAAACAAGTTATATCTTAATAACAGTGTATTTGGCATAACAAGACCCTATAGAAAATTCATACAAAAGTAAAACTTAGAATAAACTCAAAATGCAACAGTTTTTATTTGGAGCACAAGTGAACCTGTGTGCTCTTAAACTTAAAAACTACCTTTATTTCACTTTTCAAGTTTGAGCTAGATATCAAGTTTCTTAGGAGTATTTTTGCACGTCTGTAGCTGTTCTGAGCTGATATAGTTCCCCACAAATGAACTATAACTAAAGCCAGTCCTGGATCTAAGTCTAAGGACTCCTCTTTCTATGTTAAAGTTGTATTAAATGCAAATTATACTTTTTTTTTTGTTTTGTGGTGGTTTATTATTTGTTTTTAATTTGCTGTTTCACAGTTGCTTGTTTTGCTGTTTGACGTTTTATAAATGTCAGGGCACTGACAAATATAAATACTGAACTCTTTGCCTTGAAAAAGAAGAATTAATTGCATCCTCCAGCCCAATCTTGTAAGTTGCAAGGGTCAAAGGCTTTGCCATGTCTTCCCCAGATGCATCTCTGAGCTAGTGGCAAACTCTGGGACTTGAGAGTGATTGGTTGCAGAAGCTTCTCAAGCTTTCTCAACTATCAAAGGATAGAAAGAATCAAGCAAAACCATCTTAAATTTAAAAATGGTTCCTTGAAAACATTTAAAGGGAATACCAAATGTATCTATTAATTCTTTTTCTGAGGAAGTAAGATTTTTTCTACAAAACATTATTTATCTTTTTTTGTAGTTCAAAATATGTTATTATCCTAAACAAACACCTTTAAGATGTGATTTAGTTTCCTCCTTCAAATGACCTTAATTCATAATTATTTTAAGATTTTTGGTGTTATGGACATCTTGGTCTCATGATAGAACCTCATCACCTTGTGGAACTCACAGTTAGCAATGATATTACTGGTAGGCATTATCAAATCCTAACTTGTTTCTTCAAAACATTTGTATAATAAATTCTTTGTCAATTGAATGTAGTTTTTAATTTGGATTTCAGCTTTTTCATCAGTTGGAATTTTAAACTTTCAAACCACTCGACTCTCTTACAGATTTCCTCTTACAGAAGCCATGGTTGGCTAAAAACTGCTGTCCTTTGTCTTCAAACCAAACTTCTGTTCCTATTGGCTTTATATGTCATGGCCTGGACATCAGCCAGTGGGAGAGAAACACAAATTAATGGCTGTTATGACAAGACAACAAAAGAACTTACATGTGATTATTAAATATATGGCCAGGACCAGTACAAGGATGATCACCAAAAATATAGCAACATGTTTTCTGGAACAACAGCTTTTACCTACAGAGGGACAGAAAAAATAAAAATTAGGGCAACAGCTGGACAGAAATACCTTTCCTCTGCATTCCAAGGTGCTCCCCCTTTTCAGGCTCACATTGGGAATCTGGGGCCTTCCAGATCTGCAGGCTGGAGCCAGGCTGAATGTCCTGGTGCTTCCCCACTAGCTCTGGTCACCTGTGCTCAGGGAACTGAACAGACCCCAACCTGCCATGGGTTTGAGGAGAGGTGAAAAGGAGGAGAGTCCTAGAAATCAATGCTTCCTCATCTCCTTTGTTAACTTTACAGTGCTGCTGGGGACAGGAGCCTGGGCTGGGGTGCCTGGGTGTGGCCCATCATATCCTTCTATCCCTTGGCAAGGAAAGCCAACAAGTGTTTAGGGGCACAGAATGCAACACCTCAGCTGCCCCTGCTCTAAGTGTGGAAAGCAGACAATTGTACCCTCCTGTCTCCTCATGGTTTTGTGTCACTGCATGTTTGGGGCATTAGGATCAGCCTCTCCCCCCTGCTTGTTTAAATTCTCATCACTTTATCAAACAGTTTTAACTCACCAGATGATTTGCAGTTTGTTGCAGCATTTGTGTCTTGGGCTTTCACTTTCACTTCTGCATAGGTACAAAATGAGCCTGAGAGCACAGAGAGAGCTGAGAATCAACTTAAATGAAACAAAAATGACTGAAATTGTGAGAAATGTTGAACACAGGACAGCGACTCGTTGATGTGACTGTGGTTAACTATGCACAAATTATATTTTTCTCCATTATAGGCACTGATCTGTTCTCTGTGGTGACCAGGGACAGGACCCAGGGAACGGCTGGAGCTGTGTCAGGGGAGGGTTAGGGTGGATATCAGGGAAAGGTTCTTCCCCCAGAGGGTACTGGGGCACTGCCCAGGCTCCCCAGGAAATGGCCACAGCCCCAAGGCTGCCAGAGCTCCAGGAGCATTTGGGCAATGCTCTCAGGGATGCACAGGGTGGGATTATTGGGGTGTCCTGAGCAGGGCCAGGAGTTGGGCTGGATGACCTTTGTGGGTCCCTTCCAGCTCCGGATATTCTGATTCCATGTTCCATGATGACACTTTCATCCTTGGAGCACTGGCTTTAGGCAGGAGCAGATCTGGTTTCTCTTCAAGGCAGACAATACCAGAGAGGACAGGGGCACACACCCACATTGTCAATCTTGACAAAAGGGGAGGAAAGTGCCAAGGATGGCCTAAAGTTGTTCATCCAGAGAGGAATGTCGAGAATGACTAAAACATCAAAGCCTGAAAATTGCGGATTGTGCTAAATTTGGAGGTGTTTAAGATTGCATCAAAATTAACAAGATAACATGGGGAATAGTGAAATCTATTCTATCATCTGCAGGCAATAAATATAAACCAGCAGGGAAGAAAACATATGGAGAGGAAAGAAGGGTCAGAGGGAGATAAAAAGTGAGTAGAAAGTCAAAAATAGGATGGTGCAATATTACAAATCTCAAAGTCATCGTGATATACAACACTGAGCTCCCTGGGTTCTGTCACTGTACAGAGCTAGGAGAGAAGCCAGGGTTTTGAGCTCTTTTCAGAAGATGGAGACAACATCTGGGAAATCTTGTGCATAAATTCACATAGTGAACACATAGAAGAGTTTGTAGGTTTCCCCAGAAGGCACAAGCAGAGAAATATAAAAATGTTACTAGAAATCTATCAAAATTTTGAATAGGAATACATGGATTAAATTATAAGGAAAATGGAACTTATAATCAAGTGGCATCTATTGTGGTCAATTGAGCCCTGAATTCATCTATTGAAAAGGGTGGTAAAACTCTGTTTCCTTGGGTGTTAATAACTCCACCCATCTGAAAAGAGATGCAGAGGGTTCACACTTTGTGCAAAAGACAAGCACCCAATGGGAAGAAATAATTTCTGTCAGTGAAAGGAGAGTTAAAAAGAAGGGAAGTAAAAAAGAAAATTAAACACAGAGACATAAATACAGAATCTGTTAAATACAGACTGTACAAAGTCTGTTAATTTTTAGGATGTACGTTCATGCAGATATTGCAAAACCAGTGCAAACATTTATGTAAAAAATTTTAGTGCATTAAAGAAAGATAAATCATAGTTTGGAATTTTGCAAAGTGTTTGATTCGAAA
Source organism: Aegithalos caudatus (assembly GCA_013389925.1). NCBI lineage: Eukaryota > Metazoa > Chordata > Aves > Passeriformes > Aegithalidae > Aegithalos > Aegithalos caudatus. The sequence continues at coordinate 69,681 of WEIU01007043.1, forward strand.
TCAGACTAAACCTGTCCATGAAACATTTCACACTTGTGCATTAAACAAGCAGTTTGTACAGCCAGAGCAGGAGGAGAAGCCCCCTGGCAATGCCTGCTGTGCTCAGGGAGCAGGAACAGGTGTGCAGGAGACTGCTGCAAACACCAGCAACAGCAGCCACTCTATCATGAGAAGTTTGCTGCAGGAATATTTGTCTGCTAGGGGACAACAGGCTTGGGCCAGGAGTAGCGATGTTCAGCTCTGGAATGGTCTCCAAAATGGATAAAAACTACTCTTAATATCACACCAGAGATGTTCCCTCACACTTGCACCTTAGCAAGAGAAAAGTTGATCTTAAAACAACTTGCCTTTGTAAATAAAAACAACCCTATCTGGACACTCCACCTGCACATTTTCCCAGCACTGGTCCTCATGTTTCCCTTGTGCTCTTTGGGACCTTGGTGCTCCAAGGAATTCTCTCAATGGACGTGGGAGAGAGACTGGAGAATGCAAAGAAAGCTCAGTGCTCAGCACTGGACTTACCTTGGACATCAGGGGCTGTCAGGATTCTGGGTCTGGTTGATTCAGGGAAGTTCAAGTCAGCATAAAGGACATTTTCTGCCATTCTTGTTCCTGCTTCTCCTTTTTCCCTCCCTCAGTTGTTCTGAGAGTGACGCACTCTCGCACTTCTGAGAGCTCTCTCCTCTTTCTAACCTTCAGGGGGAAGTTCTTGACTTTTCCGGTCCTACATAAACTTTTAATGAGAAGTCTACTTCTACTTCATCTTTTGATGGCACAAGGTTTTATGTCAGTAACATGAGGAAATATAAGTTCATGGCCACTCTGAGGTCACCTGTGTTGGGAAGTGGTTCTGGAATTGAAGAGTTTTGAGTTCCCAAAGCTTCACACACCCAATACACAAAACATTTTATCCTGCTGTGTCCTGAGCACTGTGGGCTCTGTGCAGCTCACAGACATTGTCTGCTTCTCTGCAAGGGAATTCTGGAGGCAAATGGGGATTCAGAAAGGGGGAATGGTCCAGCCTGTTTTGGGAAGCACAAAAGGTGCTTAATATGCAAAGGCAGCAACTGGAATAGTGCAGCCTAAACAAAACAATCCCTTGGCTTTCCAGGTTTGTCATATCCCTCTGGGAAGCTCTCAACTCCCAGCCCCCTCAGTGGTGAGGTGGGATGACAAGCAGAGGACCCTCGCTCTGTTTAATCTCTGCTCAGCAAGAACTAAAACAACCCTGTGTTCTCAACGCTGTTCCAGAACAAATGCAAAATGTAGCCCATACCAGTTGCTATGAAGGAAATTAGCTCTATCCCAGGCAAAACCAGCCCAGGGCCCTAGAATTTAAGAAGGATATGAAGGTCCTTGAATGGAGGCTCAGAGGAAGGGAACAAAGCTGGTGGAAGAGTTGGAAGGAATGTTCTGTGAGGAGCAGCTGAGGATTCCATGGTTTGTCCAATTTGCAGAAAAGGAGGCTGAGGCGTGACCTCTTTTCTCTTTGGAATCCCAGCACAGGAAGGACATAGAACTGTTAGAGAGAGTCCAGATGAGGCCAAAAAAGTCTTGAGAAGCTGGAACACCTCTGTCATGAAGAAAGGCTGAGGGAATTGGGATTGTTCAGCCTGGAGAGGAGAAGGCTTTGGGGTGACCTCATTGTGGCCTTGCAGTGCCTGAAGGGATCCCACAGGAAAGATGGAGAGAGACTCTTGACAAGGGCCTGGAGTGACAGGACAAGGGGGAATGGCTTCACACTGACAGAGAGGAAGTTTAAATTGGATATTAGGAAAAGAAATCTTTGCTGTGAGGGTGGTGAGACCCTGGCACAGATTTCCCAGAGAAGCTGTGGTTGCCCCATGCCTGGAAGTTTGCAAGGTCAGGTTGGACAGGGCTCTGAGCAACCTGGGATAGTGGAAGGTGTCTCTGTCCATGACAGGGAAGGTGGAATGAGATGATCTTAATGTCCCTTCCATCCCAAACCATTCCATGATTACTGTATTTCTGTACAGAACTTTAAGACATTGCTTTTCTGATTTAGAACAAACTATAAGAAAAAGTTGAGTGTTTTTTTAATATAATAAATACTACTTCTGATTGAACCTATTTCTTCCACAGAGAGACAATTTTCTATTTTGGAAATATTCTCTCAGGGCCATCAGATCTGGAACACACTCTGCTGCCAGTGGTAATGGCAGAGGCTTCCTCAAAGGGCCAGGGATGTGTTCTGGTATTCTGTGCCTCATGTCCCATAATCAGAGGCCCAGAGAAGCCAAGGAAACACCAGCTGTGTGAGAGGAAAAAGAGGAAATGAAGCAGTTTCTGTGGTGGTTGATGACTCAGAAGTTTGTACTGTGGTCAAATGAAGGTTTGCAGTGGCCCTCAGACCTGACAGGGAGATGTACCCAGAAATTCTGTAACAGGCAGCTGAAGTACTGAGGCCTTAACAACAGACCCTGACTGCAGCATGAACATCAGGCCCTGAGCCAAAGTTGCCTCTAGATGAACCTTACAATCAAATGTTATTTATATTTATCTGTATAATGTAACTATTGTTGTATGTATTTGTTTATTGGCAAAACATGTGTTTACCTTTCCAAATCCAGAAACTGGCCTAGTTAGGGGGATACACAATCAAAGAAAACTCCCTTGGTCCCTCCTTGAACCCTAGCCAGGCTTTGGGAGAAATCCAACAGGGGAATGAAACTAGAAATTATGTCAGCTTGGTTGTTTAAGAGTTTAAAAGCTGGGCTATTATCACAACAAAGTCGGGAAGCCATTCCACATCTTCACAAAGATGAAATGGGTTGGAAAGAATCTTAAAGATCATCTTGTTCCAAATACCTTCCAGGTTGCTCAGAGCCCCATCCAGCCTGGCCTTGGACACTTCCAGGCCTGGGCAACCCAAAGTATTCTGTGATTTTTCAGCTCCACAAAGTCTTAATTCCTTTCTTCACTCAGATTTTTTTTCTATTAAGGAATTGAATTACTAATTTGCCAATTGTAGCATGGACTGAGTTAGGAAACATCCATTGAGTTCAATCAACTTTTTTGGTTTTTATTGCTGGTTTTCTGGAGTGACAAGCACATGATAGCACTGATCCCACAAATTTTGCCATAAAAATAGTGCCCCTCTTTCCTGTGGAATATTGCCTACGCTGATCAGCAGGTTCTGCTGCATCTTGAGGGAGTGCTGACTGTGTGGGCCGGTGCTGTTTGAAGAAGGAAGGTGCAGTACCCCACTGAGTTGGTGCTTTTGAACTCCATTTGACAAGGATGGTGCAAGTACCATGGAGGGGGAAGTTAAAAGGGGGCTCCAGTTCCCCTTGTAAATCCTTTTATGTGATACTGAGATGCTACATAACAATACTGGAGATGGCACACATGGTAGTTTGTATTCTATTTCTGAGCACTTAGCCACACTTTTCGATATTTAAATGTATACTTATTATTTCTCTGTGATATTGTGTATTTCCCACAAAACTATGATGGGGAGTGGTAAATGTCTTCAGTAAATTAAAGATATTTTACTGTGGGTCTATATGGGTGGGACAATGGCCCTGTAGGTCTGTGTTAATAATGAGATGTCTGTGTTAATAATTCTGCTGCAATTCATTAGTACCTAATGAATTTCGCTTCCTAAACTCTAGCTAAAGGCATGGGCAACATCTGACAGCATTTTCCTAACAAATGACCCCTCACACTCCAACTTGACTCCTGTTCTTGCCAGCTCTATTTCCATGTTTCCAAGACCAGTCATCCATCTTTCGGCCTGTGCAATCCCAAACTCAGTGTGGGCATGACCAAGAAAGAGAGAAGAAGGGGAGATTTTTACATACCAATTATGTTATGCTCTTGTCCAATACTTACATTGTACAACCTCAGGTTAGAGATGAAGAATCTTCTGGGGTCAGTTGAGTCCAATGGGTCTCTGTACCTCATCAATAAAACAGATTTGCTAAAGATTTTATTACAAGATCCAAATTAAAAGAGAAGTAGTCTGCAAATCAGCTACCCTGAAATAGATAACATATTTTAAATGAAATACACATTATGAATGAGGGATGCAGTAAACACTTGGAAGAACCTTCCTTTGTGAAAGCAAGCCTTTTGGGCTGGTTTTCACTCCCTGACAATACTCAGATAATGACTTTTTTTGGTTGTAGTAAAAAGGAAAACTAAAACAAAAACTAAGGATGTGAGAGAGAGAGGCTTAGAAGGAAGACTTCAAATTGAAAACATCACTTAAATTCCACTTACTGTAACTAGGATGTCTTTCCCTCAAACTCTCTGTTCCTTGGGTTAAGTGGATGTGCTTGACAGCTGAGAAAATATGGATTTTTCTGGATTTAATGTGCTTGCTTACAGTATCCAGACCTAAAATAATTGGGAGATATTTTCTGATATGTCAAAGATTTGAAAAAACCTGTATCTTTTGGTGGGACCAAAATTATTTTCTAATGTAAACAGTTTCCACTACCAAGGAGGAAAACATAATTGTTAACATTGAGTATGTTTTCTGAAAATAAAGGAATATTTAATACATTTGAAACCAAACATTTCAATTTTTCCTTTCAGGATGTTCTTTTAGGAGAAATTAAATGCTTTGGGTTTGCCCCAAATCACTTTTTTAAAATCATTATTAAACAAATAAAAAATGTTTCTTCTATTTTTTTTCTGCAGTGATTCACAGCCAAAAGGTCCCTGTCTGGGTCACAATCCAAAAAAGATTTAAAAAGTGGTTATGACAAGAACCATTTTGTAACCAGCTGATGACCATAAGGAAGGCTGGCTACCTCACTCCCTCCAAAGTTTATCCATTTTTAGACAAACGTTGTGACATATTTTGTGCAAAATATATTTAACTGTTGTCTGAAGGAGGAACTGAAAACAGCTGAGCCACTGCAACAGGCAAACACTTCACTGGTATAAACTCTTTCTCTTTGTATCTGGATACAATTAAGCTGCCTGTTTCTCTTTTATAATTAAAGCAAAACAAAACAATAGACTGGTTTTTATTTAGCAGCCTTGGTGGCATTTTTCCCTCTCTAAACTCCAGCTGCTTTAACATCAGGCGTCTATGTTTAGTGGTTGCTTGACAGTGGAAAAATCCAAGAATTCCCAAGGATGTCCTATCCTATGTCTGACATACTCAAGTGTGCCAGGGCCTCACCACCCTCACAGGGAACAATTTCTTCCCAATATCCCATTTAAATCTCCTCTCTGTCAGTGTGAAGTCATTCCCCTTGTCCTGTCACTCCAGGCCCTTGTCAAGAGTCTCTCTCCATCTTTCCTATGGGTTCCCGTCGGGCACTGGAAGGCCACAATTAGGTGACCACAAAGTCTTCTGTCTTTCAGGCTGAAAATCCCAATTCCCTCAGCCTTTCCAGGCTGAAGATTCCCAATCCTCTTAGCCTTTCAATATACTGTTTTTTTCAACATACTTGGAGCATGACCCTTGGCAAAGGGGGATGAAGAGGAAATCTATTCAACTTACAGAGAAGCAGAGGTGCCATTTCGGAAGGCACCTCCTGACACAATGTCAGATCCAGGCAGTTCTCCATGAGGGCTAAAACCAGATGCCACCCAGCCAGTTGTGTGGATGTGCAGCTCAGCCCCATCAGCTCCTGTTCCTCGTGGTCCCAGCATAGGTAGAACCTGCTGGAAGGATCCAGGAAGGTGGGGAAACGCAGAAGTGGAGATGCAAACTGGCCAGAACAGAAGCATGGGAGGAACAAGAGGAAGAGCATTCTCTTGATTCCTGAGAAGAACATCACCATCGTGTCTGCAGTCTTCAAATCTTGCTGATACCCTGGGCAGCTACAAGAAGCCCGGTTTATATGGAAGTGCCCAAGGCTGGGCTTGTTGCCAGGAAGAAGGGCTGGAACCCGACTGTTCCATATTCAATTTAAAATGTAGGAAAGATCAACACTTTACATAACATGCCCTGGCACCTTGCCTGAGTGAAACTGTACTAAGCCATCTCATATACATCTTTAAACATTTTTAACAGCTGTTTTGTGCTACAGAACCAAAACCAGGCAGCCAAGTGTTTACCTCCTACCCAGTACTCCTCAGGGTGGGTGAATGTTGGCTCTCTTCACCAAGGAAAAGGGGCTCTTCTGACGAACTTGTCTTGCCACTGCAGATTCTGAAACAAACCCTGTTTGTGACACTGTGGTGGGATGGTTATGGACCAATTTGTTGGAAAGAAGCTAAGTCTTAATGTCATGGCTTATCAGAGGAAGCTGTTGTGGCACATGGAAAGGGCTCCTGTGATAGCAATATGGAAGAGTATAATAAGAAAAATGCCTCTGCTCCATGTGCTGTACCTCGGTGGGAGTGAGTCAGAGGAGAAAAGTGCATCATCTCTTGTGCTGCCTGAGACCTTTCAGACCTTTCAGACCTTTAATGACATGAAAACAAAAACCCTCAGCAGGTTTCTGACCAGTTCTGCCAGGAATTGCCTTGTCCATCATCTCCAATTTGCCCAATTGCATAATCCACAACAACACTTATCCCAGATCTTTGGGTTTTGGGGGATATGATAGTTTATTCCTATTAACTTGCAGGGAAAATGTAGAAAAGCCACTCGTATTATTTTTCTGGGGCAAGCATTGGAAGAACCAATGAACAGCAGAGGAGTTACCTGATGTGATCCTCAGGGACAGGGTTTAAAGAGATTAAACTGCACTCAGATTGCTTGAATCCCAGGTCATGTTGTTGACAGTCCTGCTTTAGACTGCAAGTATATTTATGGTTTATTATGCCAGTTCTCCAATCAAATGATGACATTTTTTATACTCTCTGCTCCAGAGAAGCCCAAGACTATTTTTGGGGGGAACCAGGGATGAGGGATACAGTAACGCAAATGGAGTATTTGAAGGTTAGGATGGCGTAGAGATATCAAACCTGATAGACTTTGGCCCCTCTGGGAGATGAACCAAAGACAGAATTAATCATGAAGTGGGGAGGGGAAAAGGCAAGGGAATCTGCATCTTGCAGAGCTGCCCATGTGAGAAATTTTCACTATGCCTTGTTCTCCACTTTTAGGCAGAAAATCTCTTTCTCACATGGAGAAGAGTGTGAGATTGGAGGATGCAACTGAGACAAAACTGGAATGTGCAACTCTCCTGGACTTACAAGGAGAAGTGGTTTAGCTGTGTGACAAGGATTGGAGTTGCATGGTGTCTTGGGTGGAACAGGATGTGGTGGTGTTTGCATGGCACTGCTGAGGGGCGTGGGAGAGATGTGCAGGAGCAGGAAGATACCACAGATTGGCAGTGAGCAGCATGCCAAGGAAGATTTTAAAATTATAAATGACCTGAGAAGAGGGAGGAAGATAAAATCTGCTTCCTTTAGAAAACTAAATGCTGGTACAGGAGCCAAGTGTGAAAAGAAAGAGGAGAGTCAGAACCACTACAGGATGCAATGGCACCTCTGAGTATCTGCCTCAGGCAACAGACAGAGACAGACGGGAGAGGAAAGCAGTGAAGTTTCACTGAGTTTTCTCTCTGGGGATTATGGTGACGTGCAACAAACTCGGGAGGTGAAGAAGAAGGAAAATGCTATGCCCAGTGGTCTCAAAACAGCCCTGATTGTTCCACTGCTGAAATCTTTTGCAGGCAGCACACAGGTCCCTGACTCACAGCCAGCTTCCATCCCACACCTCCACAGCTCAGCAACTCCCTGTTGCAGTGCAGGAAGTAGCAGAATCCTGTTCTATAGAGCCACTTGAAGCAATTTCAGTATCATTTCACAATATTTGCATTCTGGTGAGGCTATTTAACACTTCTGTTCTTTTAGGACAAATTTTAACCAAAAATTCAACTTAAAATTAAATTTGGTTTAAAAATGTCTGAAGGCTGATATCCAAATAGGTATTTAATTTGAACCTATTGTAACTAGGCTAAAAAAAAACAAAACAACCTTACATTCTTTGACAGCCCTCTTTCCCATGTCTGAATCCATCCCAGATTCTCTTTATTTCAAAAACCTGTAGCCCTTGTAGAAGATGGTGCCAAACTGACTCACCTTTTGCCAGATATCTACAGGGCTACTTCTACCAAATCCTGTGGGATCATATGGAAGCAGCAGAGAAGATGTAAAGCTCCTTGTTGAGTAACACATGCAATCCTGAAGGAAAGGGGGTGGCATAAGGGAAATTTTTTCACAAGCTGCCTCATGAAAGGACTTCAACTTTGGTTAATGTAATTTCTCAGTTCTCTGGGCTTGTTTATCCATAGCTGTGTTGCACAAATCCTCCTGTTCAAGTTGTCCCACTGCCACTGTGAAAAGCCCTTCCTTTCTTCACAGGCTGAAAATCCTGGATGCCCAAAAAATCTGAGGATGGAGGTGGATATTCTCTTTATAATAAGTAATTTGCATAGTGGGTTAGCAGGGACAGATACATCAGCATGTGAGGGATATTTACAGAATGGGGAATAGTAGGACTGCAGTTCTTTTTCCCCTTTCCCAGCTTTAAAGGGGTGCTAAAAATACTGTTGAAGGCAGGGGCATCCCAGGTGATGGCTAAAGGGATTTTGGAATATAAACAGTTTCTACATAGCCATTTCCTGGACAGACTTGTCACCTGAAAGCTCAGAGTACTGGGAGCACAGAAAGGGTCAAAGATGAGCAGATCCCAGGTGGACAAATTGGCTTTACTTTTCCCACATAGCAAATAGGAGGGCACAGGCACCCCCAGAGTTGCAGAAAGTGATGCCTGCTGGTAAATCCTTGCATGGTAGATCAGGAATAATCATGAGAGTCTCTGCCTTTGAAAGCCACCAATATAGGCTCTACAATGACTGTGCATTTGATGTACTGAAGTTATACCCAGAAGCAGTGAAGTGCAATTATGCACAAAGCATTCAATTCCAGAAAGGTTGTTACTTACAGACAATAGTTTTGTAATGAGGTTTCAGAGACAGAAGTGTCCTCACAGCTTGATTACCTAAAGATCTGTATCAGACATCCTGTAAATATCCACTGCTGCAACAGTGCTGATCCCTGCACATTCTCTTCAACTCAGTGATGTGGATTCCTAGAACTTCTCCACACTGTGATACTCCTTCCCAACCTCACACCCCAAATCACTTATTTGTGCTGTAAAAATGTCCAACAACTGGAAGACAGAACCATAAAATCATAGAATGGTTTGGGTTGGAGAGGACCTTAAAGATCATCTCATTTCAACCCTACTGCCATGAGTAGGGACACCTTCCACTAGACCAGACAGACAGGGCAATGCACTGAGATGGACAAGAAAGCAGCCACCTCATTTTCTTGGCAAATGTGGTTAAAAAATGGCAATACATAGCAAAACAAAACATGATGCATGGATTGGGATTTTCAAGAAAGCAAATTATCAGTGCTTCTTTTCTCTGTGGGTCTGCATCATGAAAAATCTGAGGGTGGCTCAAGCTGAGCATGAGTCAGGATTCTTCTCAGCATTTTGTAGGTTGTCCTCATACACAGAAAATTTTCTCATTATCTCCTTTCAAATAGCACAGAGATGACGATGGTACCTGTGTCTGATGGATCTGAGATGGGGAACATATGTGGCTATTAAAATTCAGAATTTTAGAAGCATATAATAGGCTTAAGCAGATGAAAGGGAAACAGGAATATATATGGTTTGTGTTATGATTTTTGCAAAAGAACAACTTGTAACAGCATATAGACCATAAGTTGTTATGCAGAAAGAACTGGTAACAGTGCACATAGGAATGTAGTTGCTAGGTAAAAACTATTAAGATAAGATGTATATTGTGAATATTCAGTAAAGCAAGACTTAGGTATTGTGAAAAATCGATAAAATAGAAAGCCATGGCTTGAATCCAGCAAAATCAGGCTGCTAATTTTTGGCAAGAACAAATTGCCCTGAAAAATAGCCAAACCTCCACTACACCTGCCCAGAAGTAAAGGTCAATCAGTAGACACCTAAGGAAGACACTGGCCTTCTCCCAAGACCCCAGCTCACAACCACCAGGAGGTGTGGCAGCTAATTAGAGTACAAAGCAAGAGAAGACAGGGAACGCGTGGGTGGGGAGGTGTAGGTTTGTGGGATCAATGTGTATTTAAACCTGGACCTTGTCTTGACCAGGTATGCATATTTAGTGGAAATATCCCCTCTGCATCCCAGCTGGAATAAAACATACCTGCTTTACAATTTCTAATTGCAAAGTCTTTATTCTGCAACACAGATCTACTTGTTTCTGCAGATGAATGTGAAAGCAGTGATGGTATCTCAGGGCTCAATATTTCTGCCAAATAATTTCTATTTATTTCTGTCATCTCTGAAAAAAATCCAACAGTTATCCCAAAGAGCCCTTATTAGGAAAGATTTTGAAAATGAAGATCAGCATAAGGGCTGCAGGAATTAAAACAGAACAGCAGGTCAGCATGGAAGGGAAGACAGCAAATTCATGGCAACTACAGTGAAATGCCATTCATCTGCTTTCTATATGGAAGCATGATCAAACTGAATTACAGGCTCGGATGACCTTGCCACTTTTCCCTGAACACTGAATGCCTTGGAAAACCCATCAGCATACACCTTGGGAAATAATATGATGATGCTTTCTACAAAGAGATACTGAAATACACTAATTGTGACAAAAACATGGCTCCAGCACAAAAGCCCATTCATCAAACGAGGCTTACACCTTCATTAGGGTGACATCCATTCCAAGTGTCATGGGCACCTCAATACAATTGCTTCCAAATTTTGCCCCTGAAATAGAGCAGACAAAAACCCAAGTGCACAATTGTGAGAATCAGATATTTTAACTTGGAGCAGCTTAAGCAGTGAAGGTAATGTGACACAGCAGATGAAGAATGAGCAGCAACCACACCAAATTAGTAAATCATTGTTCCAAGAGTCTGAGACAGGTGATGAGGGCTCTGCCAACACTCTGTTGTGCACCCACCCTAGGTGTGCTGTGCCATAACATCATGCAGAACAGAACTAATTTTTCCCAGTACCTCATTCTGCTGAAGGGGAATGGGAGCATTTTATGATCTCCAGGAGGGTTCAGCTGCAAAAGAATCTCTCTGAAACCACAGGTACAAATAATTCTGGCACTGCAAGCTGGCCTGCTAGTCAGGAGTGGCTGCATCAGAGCAGGGTGGTATTTGTCTGCCAAAATACCCTTGTAATTCTCTGCTCAATTACCTCAATAATGGACTACTGCCCATCTTGGGTGACTCATTTTCCAAGTGTTTCTTCAGGAGTACCAGGATTTTCCTAAAGCTGAGTGGATGAGCACAGCAGTCCATTTTCCCTGAGGTGACTTCTTCCATTAAGTGATTCAGCTGTATCTGGCAGGTGGCTTTGTTTACTCCTGTAACACTAGAACTGTTTGAGGATCATTTCCATAACCTTTGGATTTTCCTTTTGCAAGACAGCCTGTGGGAATCTGCTGCTATGGTGACTCTAAACAGCTCTGAACACCTCTGTCTCTTGAGGCTGGCTGCAGTGTCACTGCTAAAGTAGCAGCTGCTTGTGATAGGACAATTTTTTCATTATTGCTTTTCAACTAAATTTCTAGCTATAAACTCTAGTAAATGTAAGAGGTGTAATGAGGTGGGTACTTTACAAATGCAGTGATATGATAGTCTGTTGTTCAAAGAGTGAAATACCTAAATTAAACACATAAGCCATAGAGATCATAGAAATTCATTTGGCTTTTGTTGGTTTTTTTTTTTCAGAGTATTAAGTTAAACTTGCCATGAAGGACAATTTTCCAAAATCAAGCCAGCTTGCTTTAATCCATTCTTCCTGTTGAGTCCCTGCAGAAATGGGCCCAGAATACCACTCTACTTTGTTGTTGCCAAAGAGCTAAAGAGCATAATTGACATTTATAAATCAGCTAGAAGGTGTGACAATGGTTTCCATCTAGCAGCTTCACTATAAAAAGAGGAAGATGGAGAAGGAGGAAAATGAGGTTGCTGGGTTTGATTGCTCTTTTTTTATACACATAAGTAAATCCAGTAATCTTATTCATGCATTATTCCTGACTTATGCTGCTGTAAGTAAAAGGATTCAGATTCTTCAGTCAACACATCTGTTCTTTTAGATCCAGAAACATATAAAATTCAAAAGTCTGTTATAACACCAAGAATAAGCCACTCTCCACCTCTACAGTCTCCATTTTATTGCTGCTGGTTGTGAAGAATCTCCGATCACAAAGATGTAGATGAGGAAAAGGAATGGTTCTCAAATTCTGTTTTGGTTGACTAGATGATTTCAGGGTAAGAAGAACATTAAATATACTTACAATGTGCACAGCCCATGAACAGACAGATATAGCTTATATTCCTGAGTACAAATAATACCTACAAAATATACTAGGTATGCCATTGAGCCAGTCATAGCTTGTGCTCTGTGTTACTTAATTGGTGGGAAAAAAAGAGTAGTTTTTGGAAGAGCTCTTTCGCCACTGTCTTCTGCTTGACTGTATTTAATAGGCTTTTCCATGTGGTTTTCCAAATATTTCTCTGGAATAGCATGCTTCCTTGTGTTCAGCACATCACTTTCTGCTGTGCCTGTGAAGGGAGTCAGTCTGTCAGCCAGTTCACTTCTCACTTTGTCAGCTGCATTTTTCCAGAGATTCTCTGCAAAAATAAATCAATAAAATAAGAGGGTTAAAACTGCAGACTCTTAACAGTAGGTGAAACACAGGATTGACACAAACTCCCAGCAAATCAGGTGGAAGTTCTCTGGGATCTTACAACCCCATTGCTGCATTCTTTTGCTCTGAAAGTGACATGCACTGCATGTGGTATCAGACAGTTTTGCTCTCAGCTGGAAAAAGGGCTTTCCATGTGAATCTTCAGCACTTCCAGTCTTCTTGCAGGCAGCTGAAACTAAGACATAAGGCATGCAGTTCTCCACAAGTGAGGAATGGTGTCTTTGCCCATTCTATTTCAGTGGCCATCCATTACCTCCACACTTTCACCTCCCCTTACTCCAGACAGGTGACACTAAACACAAAGCAACACCAACCACTAATATAAATGAACTTAGTCCTGAGGTAGAACATGCTTACGAATAGTCTCTCTTCTATTTTCCAGTGCAGAGAATGAGCCATCACTCATCTTCCTTGGAGCCGGTGTTTTCCGGAATATTTTTGGCTCCTGGATCCACGCGTGTTTCATCGCCTCATCAGGAGTCATGCGCAGGGAAGGCTCCCACCTTAAATCCACGGGAGACAAATCATTATTCAACTATTTCTAGCTCAAAATTAGTTCAAAGCAAAAAAGTCAGCCTTGTCTTTTGAAAGTCAGGTCATGAGGATGTGTTTTTTGAAACAAAATAATTTTATCTTTTTATCCTAAAACCATGGAAAAATCTTATGCGATCTTCTCCATCCTTCAAAACCTATTTACGTCAGCACTGTGCTGATCAAACCCTCTGCAGCATCAAACCATTTTTAATATGCAGTTCCTGGTTCTATTAGGGTAGGGATCCAAAAATCCTTGTTTAAGGCTTGGTTTTTTGCTCCACTGAAATTATTTCCTGAAAATTCTGATTCAACCAGCAAACCAAAATGGGTCGGTGATTCACACAGACTTGGCAAACAGAGAACACTGAAAGCAACCTTCTTGTGAAACAGAGTGGGATGATTTTTCTTCCCTTCCCATGCAACCACAAGTTAGCAGTTTCTTTAGAATTTCTTTAGGAAGGTGCTACTGAACTGCTAGAAAGAAATTTGAAGTCACTGCTGAAGAAGACACAGTAAAGTGTCAATAATAATAGTTATACAGATGATGCCATGTGGAAAACAAAACAAAAGCCCAAAACATCCCACCAAAAAAACACCACCAACCCAGACCCACAAACACAACAGATACAAAGATTTTTAAAGGCATAAAAGAATGAAAGCAAAGTCAAAACTAGCTTGTTGCATACAGTATGAACGCACATTAAGCATCCTTTCAAAAAGTCCAAGAAACCAGCATCATGGGTGTTCAGCACTGTGCTTAGATCCTTGGAGTCTGGGCATCGCTTTTTCCCCTTGCTGTTAGTTATGGATTTAGGAAAACCTTTGGAATCTTGAAAAAAAAGAAAGACATCCTCAAAAATGTTACATTAAAAACCGTCACTAAAATACTTCAGAAAGTTGCATAAACTGTATCCATGTCCATCCCACTAACTCCAGTTTTTCCCTGTTGGATTGATAATCTGCTAGAATTGTGGCAAGCAGGATTGGTTACATCCTAGAGACCACATCCTACACTTTGTTGGTTTGTTTGCTCTAAGCAATTTCCAAACCCAAATTATACACAGAGAAATGAACAATGTAAATTAGTTCCCAGAGCCCACTGCATTCCTTTCAGCAACAGTATTTTTAAGGAGCAACTTCTCTGTCACTTTGGTAATTAGAGGCCCATAAGACATAAAGAGCAGAGCTCCAGGATCGTTTATAAGCCTCATTTTATCCTTTTGCTTTTTTCCCCATACCTCTCCCTGGAAGTATTTTTATCACCTAGGAATTAGCTAAAGATCTCTGACCCTAGTCTCTACCAGTGCTATTAATTACTGATTAACTACCAGGGAGGGACCCAGCAAGGACAAATAATCAGAAGAAATTACCAAAGAATGTTCTCCTCCTTGATGCAGCCTGGATAAAATCAGCTGGTGGAAGACCCAATACCTTCATAGAAAATGAATTCATAGAGTTACTCCTCATTTCATAAAGATACATAACAACCATCAGGTGAGATGTGGCATTTTGACCTCCTTATGAAAAGAAGCCGAATGTTGCAATTTACTGTGAAATGTCTGAAAAATATTACCTCTTACTGTGGAGAGAATTAAGGGATTCCTTAGTGCTGCCTGGATATGTCTTTGATATCAAAAATAGCATGGCCAGCAGAACCAGGGCAGTGATTGTCCCTCTCTCCATGGCACTGGTGAGGCCACAGATCAAATCCTGTGTCCAGTTCTGGGCCTGTCAGTTCAGGAAGGACATTAAGGGGCTGGAGTGTGTCCAGGGAAGGGGACAGAGCTGGGCAAGGGGCTGGAGCACAAGTGGTGAGGTGAGGCTGAGGGAGTTGAGGGGACTCAGCCTGGAGGAAAAGAGGCTCAGGGGGCCCTTCTGGCCCAAAGAGCCATTTGGCTGCATTAAACCTCCCTCTGAAAGGCAAGGCCATGGCCAATCACATTTCATTATTTCTTGAGGTTTCTCTTTGTTTCTGGTGGTGCAGTTTAGCAAATGGGTAAGCAAACCAATCCCAAAAGTTACCTCCATGATGCAGGCAAGTTGGTCAGTTTCATTTTCCCCTGGGAACAGTGGGTAGCCTGTGTAAAGCTCTGCTATGATACAGCCTAAGCTCCACATATCAACAGCCATAGCATAAGGATGACCAAGAATCACCTCAGGGGAGCGATAAAAGCGGCTCTGAACATAGGTGTACACTGGATAAAAATTAGACAAGAAGCAAAATATCACAGTTGGGACTGAAATGTCAATTGCAGATTTCACAGAGAAGTGGCATATGTTCAGGAATCATAAATCTGTCTATCCACGGATTGCTGACATAGGCTCTGGAAACATTTTCTCCTAAAAGTAATGGGTGACATACTTTCCACTGCTCTATATAGAAACTGTTCTTCAACAAGTTTCACTGAAGGAAATTGTTCTACTAATGCTGGGATTCAGTTTATCTGTGCTCGTTTTCCTATTTGAAGGTGTTCCATTTGCATCAATCAACAGTTCCTAAATTAAAAGCACAGTTCCCATTTCCCTCCCTGTGGTATTTATTTAAAAAGTATCAATTATAATTTAACCATCTCACAGAGAAAGGCTCTCTGGACCTGACAAACTTCTTGACAAATGAAATATTTGGATTATCCTCCTAAGTTTGCTCCAGCTAACCAGTCCTGAAAGTGCAATTCTGATTTCAACAGCTGTAGAGGAGCTGATCAGGCTTGGGACAAAGAAAAAGAATGGTAATATCTTACTTGTCTCTACCAGTATTTGCTCCACCACCAGTGGCTGAACAGTTCACCAGGTTCTAATTAGGGGCATAGGTCAATATATTAGCCCAATCCAAGAAATAGCTTTCCCACATTATTTAAAATTAAGAAAGCTTATTAAGAAAATTACATCAACTTGACTTTTCTGCAAACCTCTTTGGTCTTCATAGCAGCTTGATCCAAAATCAATAACTTTGACTGAACCTTGGCCATTGTGGTATAATAGTATGTTCTCCTAAAAAGACAAAAAAAAAAAAAAAAAAAATCACAGGGAAAAGAGGGGTTTTGCACCATATTAAGTTAGCGAACACTTGGGAAAATCAGAATGCAAATCACATTTACACTTCTCTGCTGAGAAAAATCTTCAAAATTCAACCTCCTTTGGAATGCATTTGCTAACACAAGGAGGCAGCCAATGATGTGCAATTGTGCAAAGCAGAGGGGGGATTTGGAAAGGTACCCAGGCTGCAGGTGAGGCACACAGGGCACCAGCGAGCTCCCCAAAACTCAGGGTTGTTTATCTAGTAAAAGCCAAACTGCACCTGGCTTTGTGCTGTGCTGAATTAACCAGAACCATCCTTTTGTAAGCACAGAAAGCCCCTGGCCCACGAAGGAGCCACACTCCACAGTTCTTCCCTGCACTGCTTGCTGGTCCAGACTGTGTTAACTCAACCCTCCCCACCTGTGTGATGCACAAGTCTCAAGGGAGGGATAAATGAACAAGGCAGGGTCCTGTGGATGCTTAGCTGGGTGCAGGTGGGTACAACACTGGGTTCCTGCAATTCCAGCTGGAGAAGCGATCCTTAAACAGCCAGCTCAGGGATATGTGCACTGAGCAAACACAGCCTTCAGCCCTCTTCTGCAGAGCTGAGTTTTATCCTTATTAAGTTTGTCTAAATGAAGGATTTCCTTCTCCACTCCTCGGCAGACAGATGGTTACCTCTATCAACCAGTTTTACAGTGATTATGTCAGGGCTTTGAATGACTGAACACTTCCCAGGTGGATGCCAAATAATGATGAAGTGGTTTCCTGGGTAATTAGATCATAAGGAAATGTTTCATGTGCCAGGGAGGAGAAGCCACTACTGGTGAAAGTCAAGGCAAGGACTGACTTTCACAATCCAGGTGCTCCTGGTTCTGGTAAGGGAGGCAGCATCCCCTCTCTACAGCTTGATATCCCTTTGTGCTCATGGTAGAACTCTGTCTTTAATACTGAATCCCTCACAATGCAACAGAGCTGATCAAAGCTGGAAAACCAGGATCGACTGGAAAAACAGGCTTTGGAGGCAGTGATTGCTTAGCATAAAGGCCAGAGAAACTCCATATTCTACCTTATGCTGAGAAATATCATAGGAGGCAGATGGGCTAACAGATGTGAGTTTCAGGCAACATAAATTCATGAAACTGTACAATTGTTGAATGAGAACAAAACTGTCTTTTAGTTAACTTACTATATTTTCACTAATATGTTGCTCTATTTAAATACCAGCTACACTAATTATGCTGCCAATGTCATTCCTTCTCAGTGGCTGCCTGGAAACAGATTTCCCATTGGGCTAATTGGTTCTGATTCAGATATTTGGGTGGTCTTGCAAGCCTCTCCTCTCCTCTCCCTATGAACTGGTCTGGCAAAGATATTGGGAAGACAATGGCCACAGACAGTATGTGACTTCTCAGAATTCTAAATCAAGATACATTTAGCAAAGTGAGAACATAATTTCATCCTTAGCATTTTTACCTGAGAATTTATTTCTTTATTGGTTCATTTACCCTTTTGAAAAGGAAATCAAGAGAAACTTTCACCTGAAGTGAAAATATAATTAAAATCATTCAGAAATCTCAGAAGATTGCAAAAATTTAAATTTGGGACTTAAGGAGAATGGAAATGTTTCACCTAGCATGAATGCTTAGCAGATACAGTAGAGGGAATTGGATGACAGATGTTCCTTCAGAAACAGGTGAACATCCTAAATACTGTTCTACAGAATTCCTTTGCCATGTACTAGGCTACTTAATTTTTATAGTTATGCCTAAGAAATTAAATAGACTTAACAAGATAACCTGAAACAGGCAGCCATGTGAACTCCTTGCATTACAATGACCCTCATCATGAAATACTTAATTTTACAAGTACTTCTCTTTTTCTCTAAGCAAAAAGTCATTACCTGAATTTGATTCATATTTACATATGTTTTGGCAACCAAATAATCTCATTTAATGCTTTGGTGAATGGACTGAATCAATGGTAATAACCAGTTGATTGTAGAATGAACATAATCTGAAATAAATTACAGCTTCTGTATAAACATCATACTGGGTTTTAGGGTTTCTCCTGACAGTTCCTCTGAATCAATAAAGAACAGGATAAGCTCATTTATTCTGTACAGAATACCAGGTGATTAAATGATTGTACTTACAGGCTTCAGATCACAGTGAATTATTTTT
This sequence comes from Aegithalos caudatus, assembly GCA_013389925.1. Classification (NCBI taxonomy): domain Eukaryota; kingdom Metazoa; phylum Chordata; class Aves; order Passeriformes; family Aegithalidae; genus Aegithalos; species Aegithalos caudatus. Next base: position 88,099 of record WEIU01007043.1, read on the forward strand.
TCCTGGTAGAGCACTTGTAAACACCTCAGCACACAACGAGTGAAGTGGCGAATCAGAGACAGGCTGAAGCCTTGGAAATTGTTCTTTTTGATCAGCTCATACAAATTTATTCTGTGGGGGAGGAAGAAGCAGCAGACAGAGAGCAGGTAAGAGATTGGATAATTTATTTTTAAAGGCATAATTAGTTTCCAGTGCATTAAGGGCTTGCCTTCCCACATGGAGGACTCATGAAGAGGAAAATGACAGCAATTTTCCCCCCTGAGAATGCTGCCCTGCACATGATATTCACAAACACCTCCCAGATCTAAAGCAGATGTAAAAATCAGTGAGCTTGCTTGCTAAACTCTCTGCTGTTAAGCAGCTGTGCTGATTTTCACCAAGAACAATAATAATTCAGGAACCAAAATAAATTTTCTTCTGTCTCCTTCTGCTGTCATTTCTCTTTGCTTTGGCATCTTGAGTAAATAATTTCTGTCTAAGGTTTTTAACCAGCAGTAAATATTTCTAGATAACCCCCCTATCTATTCAGGTCTCATTAGGTATTTATATCCCTCCTGTGACCATCACATTTTAGCTCCTTCCAATAACCCTGCCCAGTAGCCTGGAGAAAAGTGGCTCTGGAAGATCTCACTGCAGCTTTCCAGTGCCTTAAGGGGCTTATAAAAAGGAGGGAAAGAGATTTTTGATAGTGATAGGACAAGGGGCAATGATTTCAAACTGAAAAAGAAGTAGGTTTAGATTGGATATTAGGAATAAATTCTTCCCTGTGAGAGGTGTCCTCAGCACTAGCACATGTCTGCAAGGACAAGACCAACTGGAGCTTTCTGCCTTCCCCACTGGAGTGTCCACTGGTGGCAGGCGCAGCCCATTCCTTTGGAATTAAAGTTGCCAAGACTTAATGGAAAAGATCACAAATCAAAGGCTTTTCATAGTATTTTAAAGGCAATGAAATTTTTACCAGACAAACATTTTTCTATGACAACCAGTCTTCAACTCCTCTGTAAAGAGCTAAACATAGTGGCTATCCCATTTCCCTGTATGTTTCCATAGCAGCTTTCAGAAAAGACTGGTCTGTGTCTTCCCTGGAGTCACCTCTTACCCTGTGTGCCTGTAAGTGACAGACTCACATGCAGCAACACAAGGGATTTGGGTTTCTTTGGGATCAAGCTGAGATGCTGAATGAGATGCTGAATCTTCAGCAGAAGCTGTAGCACATGCAGCAATGGGGGTTTTACTCTAAGGGCTGGGCAAGTGTGGGTAGCCTGGATAATTCCAGTTTAATAGCAGTTTGATTCCCTGATTACAAGAAGGCTGATGAATGAAATAATCTGACTTCTCCAAAATTCCTCCAGAATTCCTCCTAAGATGCCCTGCAGGAAAGATTCATAAAAAGCAAGACGCAGTTTTATTTTTAAATTATTTGATATTATTCATATTTATATACCCTGAAGTTTACCAGTCCTGAATTTACTCTTTTCCTCACAGGTCTTTCGGGGAAGAAGACTTCAATACTCAGCACAGAAAATAAGGGTTGGATCATGTCATTGCCCGTGTGAAGTCTGAACGTGGCCTTTTTCAGTTCACCTTGGGTGATCAAAGGCTCAGTTATGCAGTCTGTATTTAGACAGTGTTCCTTTCTAGCTGCCAATTCTTCTGAAGAAGACATAAAAATTACATCTTGTAAGGCACAAGATCTACAATTCTCCCCAAGGTGTGTGTAAAGGAAAATGTGCTTTACCCCAGCAGTTCAAAGGAGATACAGAAGTGATTGCGAAAGTAGAAGTATTCCTTCATGTGGATGATATTGTGAGTATCATCTTTGTCTTTCTTCAGCAGAGCATCAAGGATCTTCACTTCTACCAAAGCCTGGCTGTGAAATCTGAAATATCACATGACACGGAATGGTGACATCAACTCAGGGTAGCATTTGTATTTCTGCAAATGCTACAAACACCTCAAGCTTACTGTAAGCTCAGCAGGTGGGACAATTATTAAAATGTTTCATTCAACCCTGTTAACCATTGTAATCGTGATTTCTTATGGTTGATTCCTAGTCTAAATACTCTGGCCTTACATAACACTTCAGGGTACCTAATTTGACTTGTCTGAAAAAGCCTTTAAATGACAAGGTTTCCAATGAGCATCCAGACTAAAATCCAGACTAAAGTCTATAGGAGTGCTTCCCTTTCCTTGAATAAGGCCATGTTTCACACCTACCACAGTCAGACAGTGGGTTTTGAAAAGCATCTTTACACTTAGTGCTCACTGAGGGGGAAAAGGAACAGCTGAACATCTGTTTCACTGACTCTGCTTCAAACTCACAAATCTGTAACCAGCCACTTAACAGGAACAGGTTGCTTAGGACCACAGTGTAGAATTTTTCATGTTCAAGCAAGTGATGGATGCCTTCCAGTATATTCCTGTGGTTTTGGAGCCTTGCGGGGATGTTCCCTGCTCTCAGTCCTGCATGGCTGTTCACCTGGGTTGTGTATTTACTGTGAAACAGATAGAGAGATGTCCTTGTGAGCCTGTGAGAAATTGTGCTTGCTTTCCTAGGCTGTCTCTCCTTTGGGTCCAGGCCAGTTCCCAAAATCCTCTTTCCTCACTGTGTTTAATGAATGTAGAAGAGGTTTGATTTTGATTTGTTCACATTGTCACAGTTTGCCTCTATATAACAGGGATGACTGTACTGGTTTAAAGTTAGCAGATATCTCACCTTTTCTTATTCCTTATAATTTTCAATGCCACTAACTCATTGGTTTTGTGATCCAGGCATTTGGCCACCTGCCCAAACGACCCTTTCCCAATGACCTCCAAGACTTCGTAGCGGTAGGCAATGTGGTCATGTAAAACCTTCAAAAGAACACAGAGTTCAGATTCAAAGAGAACAACAAAGATCAGGCTTCCAATCTCAGGGGTGTGTGTGTGAGTCTGCTGTCCATGGCAGATGGTGGGTTAGCTGCAGGTAAAGTCTACATCACATAAGGGTAACAAGGAAAATCCCAAGTGATGCTTCCATAGCCTACCTACCTTGCATCAACCCTGCATGACATGCAAAGTGAATTCTCCCCTGAGCTTTAAAAGGCATGTTTTCACTATGTGAATATTTATCTTCTAGAAACAACATTTATCTCACAGACAACACTTAAGAGTTGGCATTAAATCACTACAGACTTACTGAGCTCAAAACGAATACCATAATTTTTTCTACTTACCTTTAAGTAGGAACCATGCTCATCATCATAACAATTATTATTCTGGGTTTCAGGCAAACCTTCAATCTTTTTAGCTTCCAGGCCAAGAAACCAGAGCTCTGTATAATTGAAAATTTCTTTTTGCTCATAGACTGTTAACTGGTTTCTAAAATTTTTCAAGGCTTCTAAATCAGAAAACAAGAACGTAAAACCAAAAATCAATAAAATGTCAGAAACCTTATGGCAAAGTGCTTTTACAATGGAACATTTCACACTAGAGCACACCACTTTGAGCAGGATGCTGAGAAAAGCTGCTAGAGTTCCCGTCCAACTAAGATTTCTCTACACTTACATACAAATTTCTTTTTTTTTTCCTGTCTTGCAGTATTAAGTTCAATAAAGCATTCGTCATCTGTCAGCAAGACTTTTAAGAGAGCTTAGGTAAAAAATTATTTAATTGTGAGGGAAGTTATGTATATAGATGTTTTTAAAAATCCCATCTGTTGTCTATCTGCTCCCTCAGGCTTCACAACGTATGTGAAAAGTTACATTTCTATTGGTTTGATTACTGACATTTTATAAATATGGCAATGTCTAGTTAACCAAAGCTTTCAAGTACTTGTTTTTCTGATAGAAATCATCAAGCTCAGATGCCTGGGGTTAAGAATTAAATGGAGCCCAAATCTGCTTTTCTCTTAGTTCTGATTCTTCCTGCATAGAATTTCAGCTGCCCTAACACCTCCACTCCCATCATTTAAATGTGGATATATATTCAGACAGGAGCATTATAAATCAATGTGTTGCATGCATGTGTGGGTGTTTTGTTAAACAGTGGCAGATCTTCATCCAGCTATGCAGGAATGCTAAATCATTTCAAAGCAAAAGGCCACTACTTTTTTTTTCCCTAGACTCCTTCTAGAAATAGATTAACTCTGTCAGAAACTTTTTAGATCCGAGAACTCCCAAAATGCAATTTAGCCCACATCAATAAAATGGGACACAGTCACAAGGAAGAGGGAAAGGGTTTTATCCCTGTAATGGAATATTGCTGTCACCTACCCTGCCTAAGTCTTAGACAAATATACATTCTTTTTTATACTGCATGTTTCTCTTCTGTAGATTTGTGTTAGTCAAATCATTCTCCTATTAGCTACCTCCCCAAGCTGGATAATTAGAAGTCATTGAGTCCCATCCATATTGTTGTGCTCTAAATTGTTAAATATTTCAGCAACCATTTAGCATGGCACTTCTGGTCCCTGAGTGTCCTGGCTGTACACACTCCTCATCTGTGCAGGCAGCCTGTCATTCCAGTCCTTTCAGTTTATCCAGGGATATTCTACCTGAAGCTGTCATAGGCAGTTTGACCCCGATGCTGGTGCTCTCCAGTTCAGATGGTTTTGTATGAACTCTGGTATCACTGTCAGGGAGACTGTCTGGAAGGTTAAATTGGGGAAAATTGCCTTGTGTTCCATTTTCCTGCCAAGCACAAAAAAATTTAAAAATTAAAAACTCACAGAGACAAAGCTGCAATATATTTATTTTGGATTAGTTGAGTAATCTCTATGTCAATTTTGTGCTGAGACAGAACAAGCAAGCTTGGGCACTAGAACACCCTGCTTATCCAGACAGTAAATTCTGCCAAAACCACTAAAGGCTGCTGGACCACGGAAAGATAAATCTCTATAAATAAGAAAAGGAAGTTCATCTTCCAGATTCATTCAGCATAGGAACTCTCTAGAAATGCTATTTATACCAGTGCTGGTCAGCCTTTGAGGGTTGTAGAACAACTCCTCTTGGAAAACATGCCAAACCAAATGAAAGACAGGAAGCTGATTTGGAATAACCAGTATGGATATGCCAACAAATGGTATCTGAACAGCTTCTCTGAGGAAGTGATTGGCTTGGCCAGTGGGAGAAAAGCAGTGAGCATCACGGACTTGGCCTTGAGCAGGGCCTGTGACATTGGAGCCCAGCAAGTGGGAGATGAACTGGATAAATGGATCATAATGTGAGCAGCCTGCTCCAAGTTTGCTCTGCTTGCAGTGAGAGATTGGGCCAGATGTCCTTCAGAGGTCTGTTCCAACCAATATGATTCCTTGATTTATTTATCTCTCATCCTTTGAGAAAGTCCTCATAGAAGTGGGGCTGGATGGAGACAAAAGCAGCTCAGTGTCTGTCAGTGTCAGAAGGGTACCAAAGCCATATTCAAAAGCCACACTTGCCAAGACAAGGAGAGCCCAGGCGATGGGATATGGATGAACAAGTGGGCAAGCCTGATCCACCATGTCCTTGCAAGAAGTCCTGACTGGTACCACTTCAATACAAGCATCTGGGTGCTTGAGGGGTTTGAGTTAAGGATGTGTGCAAGTAAAAATGGGTTCTTTTCAAAATGAAGTATCTTTCCATAGTTATCTCTAATTCAGACACTTTTTCTCCTTTCCCCCACACTTACACACTTGTGACAATTTGCCACTGACACATTCTCAGCGGTACTTAGAGAAAGGATAGTTCATCAGGGAAACAAGATGTCCAGGAGCTTTATAACTCACCTGAAAAGAGGGGAGGACACTCTGAAAGCTCTTATTTGCTATTTGAGGCAGGCTGCTCTCAAAGTGGGGGGGGTTTGCAACATCTGCAACCAGACCATGCTTCACTTGACCTTCCAGATGTGGGAGGGAAAGGACGCCACGACTGACTCTCTAAATAGAAAGCACAAGGAAATGTCACATAACGAGCTAGCAAGCAGTTCTGTGCCACACCTATGAACGCCAGAGGGATTTAAATTCTTGGAAATGTGTGTGGTTCGCTTCTGACACCTAAAGGTGTCAAAATGAACTGATACTAAAGGCAGCTCCAGCTGTACTAACGGGCAGCAGGAGGTTGTCTGGGCAATCCAGCACAATTTAGGGAATAATATTCCTCACAAGAACACTTCCATCCAGCATCAGAGCAGTGACTGCTTCAGCTGCAAAGGGTGGCTGCGTTTGGAAGCCCAGCAGCCGTTCAGGCAGAAGGACTCCTGCAAGTTGGGAAAATAATGCCCACATAGGGTAATAAGTAGGCATGAAGTATCAATGGCAGAAAATATCATTAACTATTCCCAGTGGCAGAAGAGAAACTGGGACTGGACTGCTGCCAAGCACCAGGGGTGGACACAGTGGGAAGTCTTCCATGCACTGGTTTATCCATACTTCTTTCCCCCTCATTTGCTATGGAGCTCAGTTTGAGTGGGCCCCTTCTTTGCACTCCTTATTAGTGAGGAAAAGGCAAGCTCTCAGCAAGCTTAAAAATAAATGCTTATATTCATATAAATAATCCTGGATTACTAGTCCTTCCTGACTTCTCCCATTTATTATTTGCAAAACACTTCTATTTCATTCATTAATTACAGTCAATCATTTAAGGGCACAGTTTTATGAATGTCATGTATGTCTTTTATCAATGTCTTGAATATGTCAAGTCAGAGAAGTCACAGTCTTAGCAGCAAGGAAAACTCTTTCAGGTAGACTATTTCTTTGGCAAATAATAAAAAGATATTTTAAATAGATCTGAAATAGATCAACTGTGCACTGTAAAATGCAGAATAAGGTCCAGAGAGCTAAAGCTACAACCCACATAAACCTGTGAAATTTTTCTCCTCAGGGAAGCATAGAAACATATTTGGCAAGCTTTTGACAAAAAAAAGCTGAGGTTTGATATTTTCTCAAAAAGCAAAGAAGCAAAAAAGTGATTTGGCAGAAGAAATGCCTCAAATGCTACTGAACATAACAAAACCAAAATACTTGCAGGCATTTGGGACAGTCATACAGCCACAGAGGAAATGGAAGAGAATAGGGAATAGAGGACTTGATTCTGCCCATATTCATTTATTATAAGAGATCAGTTAAAAAAGCACACATTGAGGAATTTTTGAAGTCATCTGAAGAGTCACATACCTGATGGAAGACTCTGTTAGAGCCCAGATGATCCCTCTCTTGAACAGTCAGCTGAGACTGAGAAAAAGCATCCACATGGGAAGACTGCAAACATGAAGTGAGGCTTTAATAAAAATTATTCTGGAGGAAAAAAAATTACAGAACTCCTGCATGGTTTCTGTGTTTCCCTCCTTTGTGTCAATGCTTGTACCAACACAGGGTGTGAGAGAGGGCCACAAAAGCTGCTGGAAACATGTTACACTCTGGAAATACCTCTCTCTGTTTTGTGGGCTGGGGCAAAGACAGTTTATTTTGTTATTATGCCTCTCAGATGCTTGGTGTGCCCCTGTGCACAGCCAAGGGGAAGGGGGCCCTTTGCCATCCCTAAATATGTACTTGGAAGCTGGTAGTGAGTCTGCTTGGAAGAACAACTTTACACTGCCTCCTGAGGTGGATTGGGAGCCCATACATTGCTAAATGCAGCATTGAACTGATTCAGAGCTTGTGGTACACATTTTATAAAAACAGAATCAGGGTTTAAGTTTACTAAAATACAGAAAAAAACTCATTGGCTCCTATGGGCAGATAGTATTAGCAATAAATAGAAAAAAAAAACCCATGGGCAAAGTGCTAAGCAGCTCACCATTTTAAAGAGCTTGCTGGTGTTTTCAGCAGTTTTATAATAAACATGCAAAGTAACATTGTACATTTCTGCCCAATACCAAACTGCAATGAAATGAAGAAATCTTTGGGATAATTTAGACTGTGAAAACTCTGTGGCTAAAGCAGATTGGAGCTCTGCTCTATAGGCTGGAGTGAACCCCACAGAGTTTGGTCAAAAGGGCTCCTGAAAGAGTCTGTCTGAGCCTGGAAGAATCAGGGACAACTCGGATTAGATGCAGCATCTGTGCCAATACAGTGCAGATATCCATATATAGACACAGATATAGACATAGATAAATACAAATATATATGTATATATAAGCTGCTGTGATGAGGGATATGCTTGCATGCAAACTGATCCACACACACTGTGACCTTGATAAAGGCAGGGCACATCAGCATTGCCACAAACAGGGAGATCAAACTGAACATACCTCAGCAATGGCTCTGGCACATCCTGCCCTGAACAGAATCACAGACTGGTTTGGGTTGGAAGGGACCTTAAAAACCAAGCAGTTCCAACCCCTGCCATGGGCAGGGACACCTTCCACCAGACCCCGTTGCTTAGAGCCCCAGGCTCCAGACATCCACAGCCTCTCTCAGACAACCTGTGCCAGGGCCTCACCACCCTCACAGGGAACAATTTCTTCCTCAGAGCCCATCTAAAACTCCTCTCTGTCAGTGGGAAGCCATTCCCCCTTGTCCTGTCACTCCAGGCCCTTGCCAAGAGTCTCTCTCCATCTTTCCTCTGGGCTCCCTTCAGGCACTGCAAGGCCACAATGAGGTCACCCCAAAGCCTTCTCCTCTCCAGGCTGAACAATTCCAATTCCCTCAGCCTTTCCTGCCAGCAGAGCTGCTCCATCCCTCTGATCATCTTGATGTCCTCCTCTCGACTGACTCCAGAGGCTGTGGCATATCCATCCTCGCACATGCATTTCTATTAGAGACTGTAAAAGACTTTTCCAAACTAAATATGGAGATAAAACTCTGTGTACAGATCTACCTGACCACATGGAGGAAATGTGGAAAACAACCTTTGGCAGGTTCAGCTGTCTCACCATCAGCCAGGAAGACACCACTCAAGCTGGGCAGACCAGCTGGAAACTGCTCTCGAGATAACTGCTCTGTGTGTGCTCTTCTTGTTCACAAATGAATAAACAAACCCTTCTGCAAGGCCAAACTTCAGATTTGGAACAAACTGAGAACAACTCTGGCTTGGGATGAAGGGTCATGGGTGGCTGTGAAGCACAGGAGAATGGCAGGAAAAGGATAAGTACCTGTCTTTGCTGGACACAGTAATTCCCATCTCTGTAACTGGAGATCACCCAGCCAGGGATAATGGATTATAAGCTCTAAATCCAAAATATTCTCAATGCCAACACAGAAAATGACAGAGAAGAGGGCCACTAGACTACTGCATCCTAAACGGGAGTGTCCTAGAGCACAACACAGTTTGTTCAGAGCTCCAAATATCCTTATATTAATTTCTTTAGATGATGATTCCACGGAAAACAGTGCCAGAGTATTTTTCCAGACAATCTTGTCATGCAATCTACATATCTTGCACATCAAGGGAAAATCACATTTTTTATGAAGGTGAGTCTGGGATACACATTCAAAACTCTACTAATAGTATCAGCCCAGCTCTTAGTAAGACTAGGAATTTTAGTGCATGTTATAATTTTTCCTCACACTTCATCCATACTTCATTCCCAGCAAGCTATAATTTGCCGTTTCCAGAGCTGATGCAAGTATTACATTTCATTTAAAGGTAGTTTCTTAACTGCTTCATGCTTTTCTATCTACAAGTCAATACAAAGCCAGAGAAAAAGCTATCACTGAAAACCAAAGAAACAATGACTTCACATACCTGTGCAGACTGCAGAATCATCACTCCAAAATGGTATTTTATTTCTTAGCAATACTTTTAAAAAGCTAGGCAGTTAGGTCTATATTACTAATTTTTTTTAAAAAAGTAGATTTATCAACAGAGCATGAAAAATTAAAGAAAACATCTTTAAAACTGAGCAAGAGCTAAGGCAGGAGATGAGTGGGCTCCAAGATGTGCTGCCAGAATTTTGAAGCTATTTAATTTCCATTCAGTGGGGAAAGATTAACAAGCTTTTGAGGTACACATTGTCCTTTACAGTGCAAAAGCAAAACTAATCCATGCCTGTTTTAACCATAGAAATCTGTGATCCTCTTTGTCTCCCTTTCTCAAAACCTACTTACTAAGGATTTATTGCTCTTTAGTCAATTTATTCAATAAAATCAGTAAGTGACTGACTTTCATAAAATTCTCCCAAATGGGTAAATAACAAACTTCTATTTGTAGAAAAACTGATCTGTGCCTACACCTGTCCCGCTGGCGGCTGAATGGGGAGCAGGTGGATTTATTGGACAATTCACACAGTGGCTTTTGCTGATGGTCTTGATCCAGGTGACCCAGCAGAGCTGCTCTAGCAAAACCCTGGAGTTGCCCTGTGGGCTCTGCAGCTGAGCTGTTGTGGCTGGGTTCGTTCTGGCAGATGCTCTCCAAAGAAAAACTGCAGCAACTGTTACTATTGCACTCCATTTCATTCCTGGTTTCCCTGTTCCTGTGGCACTCAGCCTTGTCCTACAGCTCCAATGCTGCAAACCCAGACTATCATCCCCTGCTATTTCAGCCCTTCAAATGCTGGATCACCTTACTCATTCCAGTTACCACCAAAGAAACAGAACAAGGTCCTCATCCACTGCCTAGCCCACAGTCAGAAAGTTTTAGTTTTACAGCATTCTGTAAAATCAGACATCATGACACACTTCCATAATTCTCAAAACATCAGAGTCTTTTCTCAGTATCATGTTAACCATAGAAATCAGAAATGCATTAAAATTCTGGGAAGTTTTCAATACACAACTACATAAAATAAAGACCCCATTGTCACCTCATTCACACAGGCATTCTCTTCCCCGTTCTCAAAACTGAATGAAGCCTGTAGAATACATGGAGAAAATGCAATACAGGTGCTAAATCATGCAACACATGAAAAAGCCATAGCAAATACAATCTCTCACTCAAAGCACAGTAGGAACACAAACATTTTCCCCACCTTGTCAACTATTTCTGTCAGCATTACTGCGAGAGCTGTTAAGTGCAGGATAGGAGCTGTTTATTCCATTCGGCGAAGGCATTTCAGGAAGCCCACCTTCATCTAGTCAGAGCATAGCAGGAGCAGTTCCATGCACAGTGCCCTGAGCAGAAAAAAATGGATAATGCTTCTGCTTGGCTTCAGATTTAAATTTTTCTCCCGGAAATATGCCAGTGACTATTAGCTGCTCTAGTATTCTTTTGGTGGCCATCTGTTCCCTTTCTCAGCCTCCTTCTAGCCAAATATAATTTTCCATATTTATCATGGCAAGTCAGTAATAAGAAAGACAAATATAACAGGATTGGCTGTTCTCCTTGTCATCTCAGTCTGTTCTTTCTCACTGAGCTCATGTGCTTGCGAAACCAAAAAACACTTGAACTTGGATTTTGTCAAAATTTGTCATAGCGACCTTGCTATACAGTGAGCAAAATCTCTTCAACAAGACTGACAGACTGGAAAATGAAAATTAATTAATTCCTCAAGGGTTGGTTTCTTGTTGGGCATTATATGTCAATTAATGAGGACCAAGCTGTGGCACCTTGGTCTGTGGTTCTTGAGGGCATCAGTACAGAGCTGTTCTGCTCTGTGGGATAATGAGTGCGTGGATTATTTTGGTGTGGATAATGAGACAGCTTAGCTGCCCTCCTGTCTTTCCTCATCCTCCTTTGGATGTTGTGCATGTGTGATGGGGCACTGATGGAGGTGTCCCTATTCCCCAGCTGTCTTAGGGGAATATCTAAAGCAAAAATACAGTGTGGTCTTCTCCTTCATGCAGCCAAAGGATGGCACATTCCCTGCTGGTCTGAAATCTGTCAACAACCAAGAATACTTCTACTTTCACTCAGAAACCAGGGTTTTCAAGGAGGAAATACATGCTCACCCACTGAAGGCAGCTGCTTTTACAGATGCTGCTGGAATGGTCAAAGGACAAACAGTTATTCCTTTTGCACCCATGGTGGTCTCTGCAAAGCCTTTTCTGATGTAATTGCTGGGCTGCACCTTCCTAAAAGGCACATTGCTTCCACTTCCATCACTCCCACTTTTCCAGTTATCCAAGCTTGGCAATTCTCTAAGCAACAAATCCTCCCCAGTATTATAAACCTCATGTGCAAGAGAAGCTTCACATTTTCTCACCAAATAATCACTCAGACTGTCATGCCAGCAGGGGAGGCATGCAGATCATAATCCTAGAATGGCTGGGGTTGGAAGGGACCCTATTAGCCCATCTCCCTGCCATGGCCAGGGACACCTTCCACTATCCCAAGTTGCTCTGAGCCTTGTCCAACCTGGCCTTGGACACTTCCAGGGATGGGGCAGCCACAGCTTCTCTGGGAAACTTGTGCCAAAGCCTCACCACCCTCAGAGCAAAGAATTTCTTCCCAATATCCCATCTAAACCCTCAGTGGGAATCCATTTCTCCTCGTCCTGTCACTCCAGCCCTTGTCAAGAGTCTCTCTCCATTAGTGGTCCCAGGATAGCCTCCACAGAAAAGAGTGAAATACAGATCTGCCCATGTTTCAGCCATTCCCCATTTAGAAGAACATCCTTTACTTTATTTTCTTTATTTCCTTCCTTTGGAATGTTTTGTCTCCTCATTTTATTACATTCTTATAAACAGATTCAAGCTTGCTGTGATAAGTCACACAGGAATTAAAGCAACCTTCAGGATCATTCTTTTGTATTATCTGAAGAGGACCAACTAATGTTTGATGACATAAGACATTGAATACAATTTTCTCCTCCATTTCTTAACAATACTCTCAAGAGAAACTTGCCAGGATTCTTGCTAAGTTTCAGTCATGCTACATTGAAGTAAAAAGCAGTACATAAAATGTTTCAGCTATAAATTTCAAAGCAATTTTTTAAAATTTGAAGGAAATATTTATGATCTTTGTAAGTAATTTTTTAAAATGACCCACTTCTGAAAGACATTTAATTGAAGGAGCTAAGTGCAATAGTACATAAATTCCTTATGGATGTGATCACTGCCTGTGATCATCACACAGACAACATCTTTAACAAATTTGTAAGTTTGGCAACATCTCTGTGAAGTAGAAGTGTATTAGTGGCAAAGGAAATTAGTGAGCTTTCCCTGTAAAGAAAACCCCTTGCATCATGGAGTGGGAAGAGGATTCATTCCATCTTAGCTAAACATTCAAGGTAAACAAATTTCTTTGTGGAAGAGAGAAATTTTTTTCCCTGTCTTTTTATTGGCTTGTCTTGAGAAGGAGCCTATTCCAATAATGTAGACTAGATACCCAAAACTTTTACATCCCTAGAATTAGATTAATTCTACTCTTTATAGCATTTACTCTGCTACTTCTGCACCTCAGTCTTCCTGATGTGAGTGAAGGCAAAAAGCACAGAGGAACAATGAACTGAGCCCTGTCTCAGTGCTGTGCTGTAGCATCCCTCCAGGCTTGAGTGGTGCCACAGGGAATATCCAAATGATGCCACTGCAGGCTGAACCAGGGAAGATAAATACCAAATTCCTCATGTGAGTGGTGTTGACAGAAAACTTCTTAAACCGCTCCTATTCCGTTTGCTCTAATAACACATAGGAAGTATCCTTTTTGCCTTTTGCAAAATCAGTGCAAAGGGAGTGGGTGATTTAAGGTTTTGCATATATTTACTTGAGCGAAGAACCCACCAGATGAACCAATCAGGCCAAGTCTGACTGAAATAGAAAAGCCAGTCACAGATTCTGACTCCTTTAGAATGCTTCTTCCACAGAAGAGTACAAAAGCTTGGGATATGATAAACTCAAGATTCTAACATTTAAATAAGTTGCTAGTAAATTGATTCTTTAAAGTTTATTAACAATTCCTACCACATTTAAGATCTGTTCCTTCTCCTAGCAAACAAGGAAAAAACCAGCAAAAATGCTGTTTGTTCTAAATGTGCTAAAAAGCTGGAATAAGAATCATGAATGCCATTTTACATAGGAGGGAATTAAGGCACTGTGTTGCTAAGGTTGCAATTGCTAGAACCTTTTGAGAAAATTCCTAACATCTGAGTAAGTGTCCTTGACTGAATTCAAATAGAATTTGGGGACATGGGGATTTTCCAAACAGCTCTCTGACTGTATAATGCCAAAAAGACCCCAGGGACATCATAATTTCTAGAAAACAGACTGGGCAAAGAAATGACAGCCCAGAAATCAGTGCTCCAACTGGTTTTTCTAATGCATCAATCTGTTCTCAGGACTATTCCAAGAACAGAAAATACGGTTATTCCTGGACTCACAAACTGAAGAGGAATCACACGAGAAGCAGGAATTGGACATGAACCAGATAAGCTGATTTAAATTGAGTGGGGTGCATAGATGAAATGTAGGTCTAGATATGTTGAAAAGTTATAGGCAAATAAAATAAAAAAAAAATAAAAAAAAAAAAAAACAAAAAAAAAAAAAAAAAAAAAAAAACAAAAAAAAAAAAAAAAAAAAAAAAAAAACCCCACAAAAAAAAAAAAAAAAAAAAA
>WEIU01007043.1:102580-114209 GCA_013389925.1 Aegithalos caudatus
GCAGTGAGCTCTGACCTCAGTCTGCTCTTCTCCAGCTGAACAGACCAAGTGCCCTCAGCTGCTTCTTGTGTGGCTTCCCCTTCAGGCCCTTCACCATCTCCATGTCCCTCCTTTGGACACTCTCTAGCAGCTTTAGATCTTTTTTACATTGCAGCACCCAAAACAACACACAATATTCAAGGTGAGGCCACCCCAGCCCAGAGCACAGTGGGACAATCCCCTCGCTGGCCTCACTAGCAATGCTGGGCCTGGTAAGATCATTATAATGGAAAAAGGATTTTTTGGCTTGTTTGTCAAGCCCTGAAAGCTTTACAAGAACTTCCCTCCAAGAAAGAGCTCCATCTGTTTCTACCCATTTGCAGGTGAAATATGGGGAGTGCCTTTGTTATCCCTGTGCTGCCTGAAGTGGAAGGTGGAGCTGATCCAGAACCAAGGCTTCTCAGAGCTTGTGTAGTTCATAATTATAGTTACTAAGTACCTCCCCAAATCCTACTGACATCACACATTCACCTGTGTATTCAGATATGCTTCCTAAATAATGCCCTCTGACGAGGAAAACCAGGGAAATCATTTCCCACCTCACCACTTCAGAGGGGTTACACTGTATGAAATCAGTACCTCAGCAATGAGTGACCATTCAGTGATTTTTCTCCAGAAAGTCACTTTAAACAAAAGCAGCAAATGTCAGTTTTAAACTTAGAAACACACTTTTTAAAAATTATGTAGGACATTTGATTTCAGATTAATGCAACCCACTATAAGTATTTCTATAGAGCATCTTTTTTTTTCCTCTAAAATAAAAAATAGACAAGCTGTCTACAATATACATATCATTTTAATATACCACAAAGCCTTTCGCTTAAACCTAAAGGTCAGTCTGCATTCTTTTCCAGACCCCTAGGTACTCAGGGATTCTATAAATGAATTATTTGCTTACTATTTATGCAGAAACCTGTAAGATACCACTGTAATTTAAGAATGTTACTTTCTTACCTTTGCAGCAATAGTAATGATACTGCTTTCATTAAAAATTGCCATCATAAAATCATGATTCACAGAGCATCCTGAGATGGAAGGGACCCACAAGTATCACTGAAGCTCTGCACAGGACAGTCTCAAGAATCACACATCTTAATTCTGCTTCTCCAAAGAAATTTCAATAATGGTTAATGCAATAAATATATCATACTGAATTGATGGCAGATGGTACAACAGACTGACCTGTCGTCTTTTTGTTTATTTTCAGTTCCTCACAACAGGTATGTCACAACCCGATACAAACGTTTGTACATCAAGCAATAAAAAAATGCCAACCATTATTACCTTAGGCTGGACTCTTTCATTTCTTCTCACTTGTAAACAGGAGTTACTGAAGAAGCTGAAATCACAGCAGCTCTCACTGCTTGTTTCTTGCTTTTCCCATAATGATAAAGCTCCGTATGTTAAATCTGTCTCCATTAAATTGCTCTCTTTGTGATTTAAACCTGACCCTGCAGTTAATCTGATCCAACCTGTGCTCCTCTGTGAATAAAAGCTTGGGCTGATCAATGATTTTTAGGGTGAGCTGGCTGGAATCAAGTCCCAGGTTGTTTTATCATGTTCCCTAGCAATGACACAAACCAAATTGAGCTGAACTGGGAAGCTGATGCTCTGTGAAATCTTTGAGGACTTTACACCAGCATAACATGTTTGTCAATTAGGCTCAGCAGCATCACAAACCCATCCCTTGGGGTGCCTCATCTGCTTTGCTTTCCTTCCTTCTGTTTCTTACTCTTTTTCAAAGACACAGCTGCAGCTTTAGCTCACCTGCTCTGAACATGAACTGTCTAATGAGGGCAAATACAAAGTAATTCCCAGCGTTATTGAGAATCCCAGCAGTGCCACTGAGCACCACACTCACAGCTTCCTCTTAGCACTCAGAACTCTTGACAATGTTGCAATGAGCATTTCTAGGTAGTCCCATCTCTGTTTATACCCTAATCCTCTATAGACCCCTTAGATATTCCATCAGCAGAATGCCTGCAGCTGGAGCAGCCTCAGATTGGAATATTAAAGGAACTGACCTTGGCCATCTTTTATTCAAATATTCCTGACAGACTCCATGGGGAAATATCTAATGCTTAGTCTCGATTCCTTATTTGCTTTACTTTTCTTATGAGAATGATAAAGCAAATCACATTTCAGAAAAATTTTAAAAGGAGACAAAAATTTTACTAAAGTTAAAGGGTTTTTTTTTTTGTTTTTTGGTTTTTTTGGTTTTTTTTTGAAAACAGAGGAACTATGCCAGCCTTAAAACAATAAAACTACAGTGGGTTTGGAATTTAAAAAAAAAAAAATCTTTAAATCAGTTTGTCTTTTTTAATCATAGCATCATAGATTGGCCTGGGTTGGAAGGGACCTTAAAAGACCATCTTACTCCACCCCCCTGCCATGGGCAGGGACCTGCCACTATCCCAGGTGGCTCTGAGCCCCATCCAGCCTGGCCTTGAACTCTTCCACAGCTTCTCTGGAACACCTGTGCCAGGGCCTCACCACCCTCACAGGGAACAATTTCTGCCTCATATCCCATCTAAACCTCCTGTCAGTGTGAAGCCATTCCCCCTTGTCCTGTCACTCCAGGCCCTTGCCAAGAGTCTCTCTCCATCTTTCCTGTGGGTTTCCTTCAGGTACTGCAAGGCCACAATGAGGTCACCCCAAAGCCTTCTCCTCTCCAGGCTGAACAATCCCAATTCCCTCAGCCTTTCCTCACAGGAGGAAAACCAGTTTGACATGAAAGTGCCAATGAACTATTTAACAGAAAAGGCATATGACAAATGCAATCAGGACAAGTGGATGAATACAGGAATGAACTTTGACTCTGTAAACTGTCTAATTGTTACCAGAAAAAGGAAAAAAAATCAACCAAACAACACCTGAAAAAAGGAGCAACTCTGTGGCTTCCCAACATTTTGAATTAGGCTCATGAAAGAAATCACCTCTCTCACCAAACCTTACTTCACTTATAACCTCAGTCATCACAACAGCAATTACATGGCTCCTAATAAAATATATATATATGTATAAGGACAGTACCATCCATAGGTTTCTTGAACAGAATTAAAAACAGATCTATTTATTACATGGAA
This sequence comes from Aegithalos caudatus, assembly GCA_013389925.1. Classification (NCBI taxonomy): domain Eukaryota; kingdom Metazoa; phylum Chordata; class Aves; order Passeriformes; family Aegithalidae; genus Aegithalos; species Aegithalos caudatus. Next base: position 105,706 of record WEIU01007043.1, read on the forward strand.
ATAAGCAAAGACAGGATGCAATTTCCAGGTACATCCCAGTATTCACATTTTCCTCTAGACCAGCTCTGAGTGTTTTGGATGGTTCTGTCCTCTTGCAAGGACTGTATGTGAAACCCAGGAATTTTTTTTTTTTTTTTAGGGAGGCTGGACAGCCTTCTGCTGGAATCTACTTTTAGCTCTTGCAAGATGTCTACATTTAGCTGCACAGGCCAAAAGCATCCTTTCAGGAATGCTGCAGTCACTTGGGCATTTCAGGAATGCACGTGCATGCCTGGTGCAGTGACTCACTGCTGTCCACTTCTTCCACACCCAACCAGAGGAGAGCACTGGAAACCCCAGGGATTCAGGCTGCTGTCTGCATTTCACATGCTGTGTACTCAGGTATGTCTGGAATAATGTGCTTGACCTCCTTTTCTCCAGGCAAAACACACCCAGCCATGTCTCACAGCACCCACTCTTTAGGTATCTATCTCAGTACCTGCATATGCTGAATTTTAATAGAGTAATCTCAATATATTGACAATAAATGGGCCAAAAGTCAATGCCTGGCACATGTGTATCGCTGTGATTAATTAAATAATAGATTTCAAGTATATATTATGCCTCACTTTCTCTTTGGGGAGGAAAGAATTTGTCAGAAGTCATCCCCCGTGGTGTTTCAGGAAAATTATTTATTTATTTAAAGAGCTTTCCTATTATTTGTAGAAAATACTTTAACAGTACTCTGCTAATGTGCATTATAAATTCTCAGAATATTATGGAGATTTCAAAGGAGAACTGCTTCATACACATCACTACATAAAGAATAAATAGAATTAAAGTAGAGGATCTCAAGCAGTGGCTTCAAATCTACACAGTTCTGTGACAGTGATATTGCAGTGTCACTCACCACACACCAGCCCTGTGTTTTCAGGTGTGTTACCACAGCCCAGTCTCACTCTTTACATAACACCACTCACTTTACACCCTGTGTAAGACCTCCCTGCATGTTCAGCTACAGAGTGCAAACTAATGTCATCATCAGGACAGTAATGAACCACATCACACATTAAAAATGCAAAATTTGATCATAAATCAATTTTTTCCTTTACACAGAAGAAATGAAGACTGTACAGAGGAGCTACTGCAGTATGTGCTGGGTAATGTGTCTCTGGAATGATATGGATGAAAATTTGGGAGTTAGGCAGTGTTCCCACTTTGGAACAGGCTGTGATGTGTGGAGGACAGAATGCTTCCCATCAGCTTCAATAACACACTTCCCCACTCTTTTGGGAGCAGCTGGAAAAATCTGCCTCCAAATTTCTTTGGCAAGAAAGATGAATCAAAGCAAACGAGGAAAGGGGAAGGAGGAGCTGATCTCAGACAAGCTCCAAACAGGACACAGCTCAGCAGGGAATGTGTTCTCCATTATCACTTATTATTGCATCCTCACTGGGGCTAATGAAGGTACAGGGCACAAAGGAGATGGATGAGGAGAATCAGACTTTTTTCCATACACAACCCCCCACCCAAAACAGAGATGGAAAAGACATCTCCTACTGGCCATGATTCTTCTTTAAATGATCACTTCCAAACTATTCAGTGCTACATATCTCTCTTGCTGGTTTGAATGTTCCCAGGATCTTTGGCAGCTCTCCACATTTGCAGTTCCTCCACAGGTAGCCTAACTGCAGCCAACTCTGGTTAAATATATCTCATCTGCTTTTGATTTATAGGTAAGATTCAGCCTTCCTAGAACAGGCTTTGTACAGGTGGAATGGGTGGGAGCACCAGAACCCATCCACATGGTAGGAAAATGAGCTTAAAAGGGTTTCAGTTAATGATCTTTCTCTCAAACCAAACAGCTGGCCTGCCTTCCCAAAACCTGACAGTAGCTTCATGGTTATATCTCCACAGCCCTGTGACCACAGACAAAGCAAATGTTTTTTACAAGGGAATTGAGTTCTACCTAAAAATCACTACAGGACTTCTAGATGGGAATCAGAGACTATTTACAAGGGCATGGAGTAACAGACAAGTGGGAAAGGCTTAAAATTGAAAGAGTAGGTTTAGATGGCATGTTAAATGCTGTATCCATGTGTGTGAGGACACAGCAAGTTAATCATAATACGCAAAGAATCATAAAATTCTGGAATGGTTTGGATTGGAACGATCCTTAAAGTTCATCCAGTTCTACTCCCCTGCCATGGGCAGGGACACCTGCCAGTATCCCAGATTCCTGAGCCCTGTCCAACCCGGCCTTGGATACTTCCAGGGATGGGACACCCACAGCCTCTCTGGGCAACCTCTGCCAGGGGCTCCCCACCCTTACAGGGACTTACAGGGACAGTGACTCCACCACCTTTCTGCACAGCCCATTACAATCATCCTTTCTGTGAAGAAATTCTTCCTGTAAACTGGCTAATTACTACCTATCTTCAATACAGGGAAGCACCATAGTATTCTAAATTCCTGGGGAATTCCACTTCTGCCTCCATCTTCTGGGTCTACACAGTTCTCCTAACTTTGTTGTCCTGAATGCATCCCTTTTCCTGACTTAGATATGCTGGGGAAATCACAGAAAAAAGGATAAGTCTGGAAGGGACCACAGAGAGTCACCTGCTCCCACCTGCCTGCTCCAGCAGGGCCATTCCAGGACACAGGATGTGTCCAGATTGGAATAACCCCAGTGAGGAGACTCCACACCCTCTCTGGACAATCTGTTCAGGGCTCGGTCACTGCACAGGACAGAAGTCCTGCCTCCTGTCCAGGTGGAACCTCCTGGGATCAGTCCCTGCCCGTTCCTCTGGTGCCATTGCTGGGCCCTGGAGCAGAGCCTGGGCCCTGCTCGGAGCCCTCCCTGCTCACAGGGACACCCAGGGATGAGGGCCCCTCTCAGCTGGGGCTCCTCTCCAGGCTGGACAGCCCCAGCTCCCTCAGCCTTTCCCTGGCAGAGATGCTCCAGGCCCTGAATCATCCCCGCAGCCTCTGCTGGCCCTGCTCCAGGAGCTCCCTGTCCCTCCTGTGCTGAGGATCCCAGGACTGGGCACAGCTCTCCAGATGTGCCTCCCAGGGCTGTGTAAGATTTGCCCATTCTTACATTTTTTGACTTACAGAACTCTGTTCCTATGAAATCATGACAGAGACTCTGAAACAGCTGAACCCCACTGACAAATTGAGTGAAAAAATCAACGTGACTTTTACCCAGGGAGTGGCTAACTTATGCTTGAGAAAAATGATAACAAACATCTGGAAAAGAACTGTATGTTAAAGCTTATAACTGAACTAAATAATGCAATAAATAACTACTAACATTACAAGTAACGGATCTGTGAAAATATATTAGAGTGAGGCTGTGTTGTTGATAATACTGGACAAAAGGTAAGATGGTTAAGGCTTACTAAATTTCTTTCTGTTTTTCTGCTCTTGATATTTTGTTCACACTTGTCATCTGACCCTTTGATATACAAACACAAGCGATAGTCACGTAGCTCTACTGCACTGGAATGATAACTTGATGTTATTATGCCCTCTAATGTTGACTTCATACATAGTTACATATTGCAGCAGCCCTCTTGTTAGAGAGAAGAAATGAGCCAAGACACAGACTTCTTGTTTATCACAGCATGAAAAGGGTCCTGGTTTATTCCTCTTTACAGCTCAGCCCTCCTGACTCCAACTATTCACTGACTCTGGCTGCAGCAAGCTCCTACAATAGTTTCCCTTGCAGCCTCTGACTGCTGGTTATTTCCTGCTGAACTCTGACTGTATGTATCAGTGTGCAGACACTGACTGCAGGCATTCACCTGGCTAGGCTGTGACTGCAGGTTCCAACAACAGCTCTGACTGCAGATCCAGACTGACCTCACAGCAGTAATTCTCTCTCCCAAGCATCTTCCTGAATCATCCTCACATTCATGACCTTCCATGATGATCCCTTAACCAGCTAACCCACTCCCTTTTAACACACCTATCTTTATTGAGTATAGCTGTGTTGGAGGTTGAGTATTGTTTCTTTTAGGTTAGTTGAATTTTTTCTGTTAAGTTGCTAGGTAACTAATTGCTGGGTACTTAACCAAGACAATAGGGTGGCCAAGCAGGAGTTTCAGAGCTGATATTTTCTGATCATCATCACCAATGACCTGACACATTCCATCATCCCATTGTGAGATGCTCCACCCAGCTGGGAGGGACCCAAGCATCCCTACCTAGATAAAAAGGGGAGACATGAGAACAGCAGGACCTTCATTTTTCCCCTGGATTCCCAGAGGAAGACTGGATCCATCTTGTCACCACTGGACTTTCTTCAGGACCATCTCTACTTCACAAGACTGTGTCTGCTACTCCAGGAGGATTCATCTGGACTGCTTCTAACACCCTGACCAACAGGGTGCCAGGTCATATCCCTGACCCTGTCAGCGTTTTCTGGGTTCTTTGTTTATTTTATTTTCTGTACTACTACATTTGTATTTTTAGTATTCCCATTAAAGGACTGCTATTCCTCTTCCCAAAACTTTGCCTGAGAGCTCCTAATTGCAAAATTATAACAATTTGAGGGAGGGGTTTACATTCTCTATTCAAAGCAAACTTCCAGCTTCTGCTGGCAGATACCTGTCCTTTCAAAACCAGGACAAGCTGTGACTTGTCAGGGGCAAGGCTGAATTGGGTAATTAATACAGCTGTTAGTTATCAGGGACAAGGGCACCTGTATTCCCTTCTCCTACAGTTACAGATTTTTAACATTCTAAAAAATACTAACCTTTATGCTGGGGTGGGGTTCACAAGGTATTAGTGAAAGAACTGCCTGATTGTAACTCTTTATCTTCACCTTAATGAATCCTGCAAAGATAATAAAATGAAAGCAAGATTTACACAGATTTACCAGAAGTAAAAAAAAAAAAAAAAAAAAAAAAAAAAAAAAAAAAAAAAAAAAAAAAGTAACATCCAAGTAAATCTCTCATCTGTTCAAGGCAGCAAACAGAATCTGTCATCTTTGGCTCTACGAGATTGTCTATCCCTAAGCAGATAAATATCATCTGGGTTTCAATCACTTCTATTTCTTTGTACACTGGGGAATGGTAAGTATCCCCACAGGCTGTCAGTATGAAAAATAATTTGGTGAAGGAACTGAGATGCCTGAGCATTAAACAGAGCTTTAATACACTAAGGACCATGTAGATTCTTTTACACTCAAGGCCAGTTAAGTCCTTCCATGTTCTTATTCAGCTGAGGCTAGAGAAAAACTAATCTTTGAGTTACATTCAAAAAGAATTTAAAAAACCCCAAACGATGGGGAAAAATACAAAATGCAAGAAAAAAAATTTCAGTTTTTAATATCCCAAATGCATAGGAACAACTCATGCTCCAAGTCTTCATTTAAATGTACACAAGTGCTGTAAATATTGGGGGTGAGGACAGACTCAGCACAGCAGAAACAGCCTTGACCCAAACAAGTTTTCTTTCATCACAGCTTTTTGGCTCCCTCTCAAGAGAACAATGTCACACCTGAGTGGAGAGAGACCAGAAATTCTTTGTAAGCAGCAAGACAAAGTATTTTAAATGCAAAGAGCAAGGTTTTGTACAGAGGGTCACCAGAAGTGGTAACATCCTGTTTTCATCTTTGTGGTTTGCACTGATACGCTTCAAGTCTGTTGGGTTAATGAGAGTTGGGACAAGAAAAGTGATCTGATGTGAAAGGCAGAGTAAATTTACCTGCTTAGAGCAAATTACACTCAACCCCTCTGTTGAAAATTAAAGAGCAGCTTATGGAATTCCTGATATAACTGATCTCAGGAAAGGGCATTTGGGCATTTTTGTTTCTATTAGAAAAACAATGGGGAAAGATTTGTTTCCCTTATTAAAGCCCATGTCTCTGAATAAACATTAAGATACATCTTTATCATTTAGCCACTTTAAAGATAGAGATTTTCATATTAACAGAATATCTGAGAATAACTAATACAGACTTGGGAAATTAAGGTCTTGGAGCTTTTGAATTACAGAAGGAAATAATAATTTACTTAAGAGTTCCTGAATCAAAACAAAATTCTGTTTTCTTCAGAAATAATGAAAGCTGGAACAGTGATCTTTGGCTTACAATAACATGACTGATAATGCATGAAGAGCAAACAGACAACCAATCTGCAAGGAATCAGTGAAACCATTAACAGAAGGCTTTCCAAAGGCATAGTAACACCTGCAGGAGGAGATGTCATCTAGAGGGACCTGGACAGGCTCCAGAAGTGGCCCATAGAAGTGGCCCATGGGGATTAACAAGAGCAGGTGCTGGTACTGTACCTGGGTCAGGACAACCCCTGGAATCAATCCAGGTGGGGATGAGCAGAGGGAGCAGCCCTGGCTTGGGGACTTGGGGGTGCTGTGGGTGAGAGCTGGGACCCAGAGCCCCAGGGCAGCAGGGGAGGGGGGATTCTGCCCCCTCTGCTGAGACCCCCCCGCAGGGCTGCATCCAGCCTGGGCCCAGCACAGGAAGGACAGGGAGCTGCTGGAGCCAGGCCAGAGCAGGGACACCAAGGGCATCAGAGGGATGGAGCAGCTCTGCTGGCAGGAAAGGCTGAGGGAATTGGGATGGTTCAGCCTGGAGAGGAGAAGGCTTTGGGGTGACCTCATTGTGGCCTTGCAGTGCCTGAAGGGAGCCCACAGGAAAGATGGAGAGAGACTCTTGGCAAGGGCCTGGAGTGACAGGACAAGGGGGAATGGCTCCAAAGTGACAGAGAGGAGGTTTAAATTGGATATTGGGAAGAAATTGTTCCCTCTGAGGGTGCTGAGGCCTGGCACAGGTTGCGCAGAGAAGCTGCTGTGGCTGCCCCATCCCTGGCAGTGTCCAAGGCAAGGCTGGATGGGATTTGGAGGAATCTGGGATAGTGGCAGGTGCCCCTGCTCATGGTGGGGGGTTGGAAGTGGTTGATCTTTAAGATTCCTTCCAACCCCAGCCATTCCATAATTCTGTGATATTCCTTTGTTAATTAAATTCCCTGAGTCACGAGTAATACAGGGAGAAATGGATCTGCTTCCATGCACTGTAAGCAATAGTCTTAGATAGGAAATTACTAACAGGGTGGATTAGTAAAAGCTCAGTTTCATTAATCAGCAACAATCACTGCTTTATGAAGCTCCCTACCTTAGCATGGTATCATGATCTTCAATGAAGCCCCAGGAGCTCCAAGGAAATTTCTCATTGAGCCTGACTAATGGTGCTGACTTCCAGTAAGAACATACATAGGCAAAAATATCTGCCAGACTGCAATCAACATTTAAAGTGACCTTCAAAATTAATAAATTCAAGGAATACGGTTAGATATTATAAAGTATTTTATTTTAGTTTTGTTTTTTTTAAATACAACATTCTAAAAAAACATTTCCCTGTTATCCATACTGCCTTAGTGCTGTCTAGACTATGTTAATGCCAGGAGTTTAGGTATAAGAGAATTAAAATTATCACAAACTAACATCTCTACATATAATACATAAAAAAACTGGTGACCCAGATTTCACTTTGGTTAAATAACATTATTATTCAGTAGCACTTAGAGATACCTAGCAATTAACAGAATAAAAACTCATCCTAACATGAGACACATCCGTAACAAGAGTCCTCCAAAACGGATGATTCCAGGGTGCTGCCCACCCTCTGTTTATCAGCAAAACCCTTTCCACAGTCTTTTCTTCTTCATGGCACTTTTTTACTGACCATTTAACTGCTGGTAGCACTGGGATGGAGAGGTTTGACTCTTGCCAGCCTGGAGAGGCCAAGTCTAAGGCACTGAGTAGGTGATTTAACAGGAACACATTTCACAGAGGCATTACTGCTTCCTGATGGAGCTGGAGATGATTTTAAAACAGAAAGAAGGTATTAGAAGTTTAAAGGGGAAAAATATCATATGACTGCTGTCTTCTAGTAATTTTTCTGGCAGGTCAAAAGAAGCATTCTGAAGGGAGTGCAAAAAGGTCCAAACCACAGAGGCAGGTGGAAATCACTCCCCAGGGATTCCTCCCTCTGGGAGCCAGTGCAGCAGGAATGGTGCACAGGTTAATTACCCAGACACACACTGCAGCTACACTGGGCAACTGCTCCCAGTGTCCTGGGCATCTCCAGGCACTCACAGAGAAACACTGAACACAACTCCAGTGGGGACACTTGAGAGAAAGGAGCCAAACAGAAAGAACCATGTACAGAAAAGAGCAGTAAATATGAAGAAAAATTAAAGAATCAGGAGTCAGCAGCAGCATGCTCCAACATCTTGAGAAAATAAAGCTTTTTATGCATTTGCTTTATAAAGGCAGCTAAAATACTCCAGTGTTTTTTTTAATATTCTGTGTTTAGAATAGATAATAATACCAGAGATAAAGAAAGCTCTAAATAAGAGATAAATGGACATGAAAGGATCTTTTGATTAAGGTCTGATCCACAGTTTGGAAAACATAAGCCCCATGCAGATAAAGGAATTAAGGATACTGCTATAAAAGAAGCATAGATATAGCTTGTCTTCCTTTCTCTTTTTTTTTTT
>WEIU01007043.1:114214-228525 GCA_013389925.1 Aegithalos caudatus
TTTTTTAATCTGTCCAAAGAAAATCTTCATAAAATGTATATAAAGGGCAGGCATTTTGCTGGAATAATTTTCATTTGCTTTCAGGAGAGATTGCTAAAAGCTGAAGTCAACTCATGCACGTGTCTCTAGCTGCAGCCTGAGCCATACCTGGAGGTGTCCATTTTGGCTTTCTGTCTGTGACAGGACTTGATGCATGCAGAGGCCTCCCAGCTGCTTCTGAGGGACTGGACATCACCCTCTGCCTTGGCTCAGAGCTCTGTTCTGTGATCCAGGAAGGAGAAACTATAGGTAATGCTGGGATGGGAAAAAAACATTACTTTAGAAAGATGCTCTTTAGAAGAGAAATCATTGCAAGATGACAGACCACTGCACAGCAGAAATAATGAGGATGCTACTAGAATTGTCCCATCTTGAAGCAGTAAATATTTATACAGACACCTTGCCTGTTAGGGAATGTCAGACATGGATGCAGCTTGCTCTTCCAAAAGATGACAGTCACAGGAAGGAAAGAAGAGAGGCTACCTGCTTTTTAAAATAAGCTTAAACAAAGCCAACAATGAAAGCTCCAACATCTGATACTACCCCAGAGTCACTGTTTTGACACAAATCCCAGAAAACAACCGGAAAAATGAACAGAGGATCTTTGAAGAGATGAAACTTTCCTGAACAACAAGGGCAGAAGGAATTTCTCCTGACATACAAATGCAGAGAAGCAGTGACATTTTGCTGGTTTGGGAGAGAATAAGTTCCAGAGTTTAAATTTAGTGTGAAAGTGCAAATGAGATGTCACCAGTATGAAGGGATAATGCTTCAGTAAGTGGGGAGTAAGAGAAAATGCAGTAAAAGCAGCATAAAATTCACTAAAAATCCAAACTAAATGTAAGGCATCACATCCAAAGCACATCTAGAGAGAGAGTTTTAGTGGAGAAGAACTTACTGGGTACAGACTCTGGCTCAGAATCAAGATCATGGGCTCTGTCATCACTGTCAACCACCAGTGACTTCTGATGTGCTGGAACTTTGGTTGCTGCTGTCCTTTGCCTCCCATCACCCTCAGGTGCACCATCATCCACAACCTGATTGAGACCTACACAACAGAAGGTGATTCAATCAGCTCAAATTCACAGTAAACCTATTCTCCTCTTCTAAAATAATTTGGTATTTGAGTCCCCAGAGTTCATTTTTGTGAGATGAAGTTATACTATTCAGAAACATATCACTAACACTTGTTTTCATGTGCTTCTCATTGTATTTTCTTATTGTCAAATTTATCTCATTGTATTTTCTCATTGTCAAATTTATCAACATTTATCTGTAATCAGGCTAACAAAATGAAGACCAAAAATACACCAGTCCACAAGTTTAGTCATTTTAAGACTGGGACCAAAATTTTAATGAAAAAATTGACACATCCTTTGACCTTTATTTAAGATAAAGACTCTTTTTTCCACATCAACAAAGAAAAAGAATCCAATGGAAACAAGAAGAGATAAGCTACTTAAATGCTTTTTGTGAAAAGAGTGTGAGAACAACTTACCTAAAAGTTCACTGTCTACACTGCAATTGGAAAAAGGGGGTTTCCTCTGTGTATTTCCTGATTCAATATTCTTACCTATTTTAAGATCCAGGAAAATAAAATACGAAATATTACTATACAAAAACACAATATAAAAAGTAAAAATATTAATAAATTTAAATAGCTGAAGTTTTTATCTGTCTCTAATTGAAGTATATATTTGGAAGATCTTACAGAAGAGTTACTTCTCTAACAGAAAAAACCCCAAGAACATAAGAAAACAGGCAATACCTAGAAACTCTCTCTTGTACTGATATCTTGAAATAACACGATTTTCAACCTATTGCAGTGTAAAATAATTTGCCATGATCAAATTCACTGCATATAAATAAAAAGTGCTGCATGAAACTGTAAAGTAACCTTGTTCTTCTGAATTTTGCACTTCTTGGGGATCTTGAGATTTTTCTTTGACAGACAGGGCTAAAGCAACTTCCAAATCTCTTTTATAAAGTTTGTCATCCAAGGATAACCTGGGGAAAAAATGCCAACATGTTAAAGAATAAAACAATTATATGGGTGTTATAGAACTATTTCTGGCTTAGTGAACTCTTTAAAACTCAGATACTTGTGAAGAGATTAAGATTTCAATACATATTTATAGCATATTGTACAGCAAATACTGTATTTTGAAATTATTTAGACAAAGCACACACTAATTTTTAAAGCACTCTATACTTTAAAGCATTATGACTGCAAACAGTGTATATGTGCATATATGTAGATACATGTATCTACATTTGAACTATTAACTGGCATTACTACAGGAAAAAAAAGTGATTGCCTTTCTTTAAATGCCATACCAAAATGTAATATTTAAACACAACTCTACTAGTAAAAATTAGATTTCTCTTTTTGACATTGGCTTTGTATCTTCCTTTAAATATGTTCTTTTGGAAGGAATCAAACTTATCTTTATATTTCTCTGGTTTAGGAGTTCTTAAGAAACTCGGAATTTTTAGAGTTATTTGAAGATGCATCAATAAGGCTCAAAATCTTTATTACAACCATGTATTAGTTGTTTATTCTCAGCTGCTTAAAACTCTAGGGGAAAAGAAACCAAACCCAAATATTCTTATTGAAATCCAGTTTTACACAGAGTTGACCATAACATTTCATACCTCTTACTAAGTGTCTGTGTCTGTGATGGCGTCACTTCTTTGTGCTTTTTTGGCTTCTCTTTTTTCTCCTTCTTTGATTCCTTGAGCTGTGTTCTGGATTTTTTGCTTGAAGGTGCAAAGTCTTCATCTGTTGGAAAGCAGCAACAAGCTCTCGTGAGTTTTCCTATATTCTAAAAGTCCATAATGTTCATTGCACACTGAAAATATATCAACACAACCTTTCCTGGGAATTAATCCTATTCTAAAAGAACACAACAACTAAAACTGCACTATTCTTAAATGTAATTAAAAGGAAAATTCAACAGACCCTCTTTTACATGTGCTTTTATGTAAGAGGCAATGATTTCAAACTCTTCATGTACAAGAACATCCCACTTACCATCATCTTCCAAATCCCCAAACTGAGAATAATCAACAACTTTCTTGTTCCTGTGGCAAAAGAAATGTAAAATATACACTATTAATCCTTCCTGACTGAGCATCTTGATTTGGTAACACTTTAGGGTAAACAATGTTTTACAAGGAAAAAACACAATACGTGTTCAGGTGGACAGAATCACGGAATCATGGATTAGCCATGAGTTGGAAGGGATCCACAAGGATCGTCCAGTCCAACTCCTGTCCCTGCTCAGGACAACCCAACAGCCCTACCCTGTGCACTAAGAGTGCAGTGCAAATGCTCTTGGAGCTCTGGCAGCCTTGGGGCTAAAACCATTTTCCCTGTTCCAGTGCTCCACCACCCTCTGGGAGAAGAACCTTTTCCTGATATCTAACCTAACCCTCCCCTGACACAGCTCCAGCCGTTCCCTGGGTCCTGTCCCCCGGTACAGAGAGCAGAGATAAACCTATAACCAGTGCAACTGCACACAATGGCTTACTAGGAATAGGTTGTAGATTTTCTTTTAAAGACTCCACACCCTCTCTGGACAATCTGTTCAGGGCTCGGTCACTGCACAGGACAGAAGTTCTGCCTCCTGTCCGCGTGGAACCTCCTGGGATCAGTCCCTGCCCGTTCCTCTGGTGCCATTGCTGGGCCCTGGAGCAGAGCCTGGGCCCTGCTCGGAGCCCTCCCTGCTCACAGGGACACCCAGGGATGAGGGCCCCTCTCAGCTGGGGCTCCTCTCCAGGCTGGACAGCCCCAGCTCCCTCAGCCTTTCCCTGGCAGAGATGCTCCAGGCCCTGAATCATCCCCGCAGCCTCTGCTGGCCCTGCTTCAGGAGCTCCCTGTCCCTCCTGTGCTGAGGATCCCAGAGCTGGACACAGCTCTCCAGATGTGCCCCACAGGGCTGGCCAGAGGGGCAGGATCACTCCCTGCCCTGCTGGCACTGCTCTTCCCAGTGCACCCCAGGATTCCATTTGCCTTCTTGTCCCCCAGGGCACTGGTAGCTCATGGAGACCCTGTTGTCCACCGGCTTCCCCAGGTCCTTCTCAGCAGAGCTGCTGGCCAGCAGGTGACCCCCAGCCTGTGCTGGTGCATGGGGCTGTTCCTTCCCATGTGCAGAATACTGCACTTCCCTTTGTTGAATTTTAGACGCTTCTTCTCTGCCCATCCCTGCAACCTGACCAGGTTCCTCTGAAGGGCTGCACAACACTCCGGGGTATTGGCCACTCCTCCCAGCTCTGTGTCATCTGTGAACTGCTGATGAGACATGGACCCCTTCATCCAAGTCACGGATGTGCAGTTGAAACAACACTGGGCCCAGTATTACGCCCTGCAGGGGCTGCCTCCAGCTCCAGGACCCCAGCACAGGAAGGACAGGGAGCTGCTGGAGCCAGGCCAGAGCAGGGACACCAAGGGCATCAGAGGGATGGAGCAGCTCTGCTGGCAGGAAAGGCTGAGGGAATTGGGATTGTTCAGCCTGGAGAGGAGAAGGCTTTGGGGTGACCTCATTGTGGCCTTGCAGTGCCTGAAGGGAGCCCACAGGAAAGATGGAGAGAGACTCTTGGCAAGGGCTGGAGTGACAGGACAAGGGGGAATGGCTTCACACTGACAGAGGGTAGGTTCAGGCTGGATTAGGAAACAATTAGGAAAAAATGGTTCCCTATGATTGTGGAGAAGCCCTGGCACAGGTTGCCCAGAGAAGCTGTGGCTGCCCGATCGCTGGCAGTGTCCAAGGCCAGGTTGGATGGGGCTCTGAGAAACCTGGGACAGTGGAAGGTGTCCCTGCCCATAGCAGGGGTTTGGAACTGGATGGGCTTTAAGATCCCTTCCAATCCAAACCATTCTACGACAGAACCCCGGGGGACACCACTAATGCCAGGCCTCCAACACGGCCCTGTGCCACTGATCAGGACCGCTCCGCTAAAAGGGAAAGGGGCCGCCCTGGAATCCCCCAGAGGCCCGAGGGGATCGGGGAGCCCCTCGCCCCTCAGCCCCGGCACACGCACCTCCGGGCCGNGCCCGGAGCCAGGTGAGTCGGGACGGGGCCGGCCGCCTCCTGGTGCCCGCGGGTGCTGCCGCTTCCAGCGGAGGGAACGCGGACACCGGGAGCTCCCTGCGGCGGGGGGATGGCGAATGGGTCCCGCAGGCCGTGTCCTGCCGGCTTTCAGCCGGCGGTTTCAGGAGTGGGAGGTCCTCTTTGGAACGGGGGGCTTGTCCCCCGCTCCCTCTCCGTCAGCTTCCTCCCCACCTCCTCGCATCGGGGAGCAGCAGAAATAGCGTGGTCGGGTTTGTGTTTCCCAGGATTTCCCTTTGAATCCCACTCCCAGAGAGGCCGGGACACCGCCTCGCATCAACAGTGGTTGTCCTGAGATGTTTGTTTTTGAAACGGACTTGTTTTATCTGTGTCTAACACGTATGTTTGTTCACAAAAAAATCCCACCCAAAACCCTAAACCCGTGAATTCTGCTGTAGATTTTAAAAAAAATCTTTATTTTTTTTTTTTCCCTGGGGGTGTGGTTTTTAGCCCTGGGGTGGGTTGGCTGAAGCTTTGAAGGTGGTGCTCAAAACAGAGGGATGTGAATGAGTAGAGGAGCCCTGTGGAGGGTAAAAATTCTAGCACAGTTATCCCAGCCTGCATTTTCACTCTGTACACAGCTCACTTGCATCTCTTTTGGCTTATTTTTAATACAGGTTACAGAAATAAAAAATCAGCTCTTTCTAAAAATCGTTGTGAACATCTGCTCCCCCACTGCCCAGGCCTTGCACCTGCAGAAAGGAGGAAATAAAATCTCTATGCACTCTGCAGGATTTCAGCTTTTGAGGCATCCATGACCCACGTCAGGGTCTTTCAGTTAATTTTTATTAATCAGGATTCTCATCTGCCCTGGTTTTGCTTTTAAGTTAGGAGATTTATGCTGTAATTTTTAAGAGCAATTACCCAAATTTGTATAAGACAGACACACAATACATTTTAGAAGCACTTGATATTTAGGAAATTGGTATTTATGCTTCAGTTCCAGATGCATGTATTTGGAAGTCAAAGGTGAGTATCTATGAAAACCTGGGGAGGTTAAGTATTTTGGCTGTTAATTATTAGCAAAGCCATGGCTTTTCTTTACCAATTTTTACTTCTGAGTTTACAAAAGCTAATTTTTTTTACTTTCTTGTTACTTGCATTTCTATTCCAGAAAACAAACTCAAGAGGATGAAGCCTAATAAAGGAAAAACTTTAACTAGAGAGAGAGACTATGTGTACAAATTCAGTGCTGGAAATGAACATTTGGTGCTTACTGTGCCTCTCAAATTCCCTGTGCAAGAGAATATCAGTCATTTGCATGGACGTCTGATGGTTCTGCACAACCTGCCATGCTTTATAGAAAATGGTATGAATTGATTTCTTAAATTAATCTCATGTATCCTTGTCTACAAGTGTCTTACAGCTTGCTCTAAGAAACGAAAATAAGGGTGTTTTACTGCAACAGTGTTTATAAAATTGGTTTTTAAACACCAAAACATCAGAGAAGATTGCTGTCACTGCTAGCAAGGAAAATGTTTTCAGGTGAAAAACTTATAGGTTTCCATGGTGATTACTGATGTGTTCTGTTGATGGACCATTTTTTTCTTGTTGTAATAGACCTGAAGCAGTCTCTTAGTAAATTTGTAGAAGAGGAAACTATCAAAGATTATGACAGAGAAGCTGAAGTGGCTCTGGAAGCAGTGAAATCAGGAAAAGTAGACATCAACCAGCTGGCAGATACTTGGGCTAAAGCTTATAAAGAGGTGAGATTAAGGCTGGAAAGGTAATATTCAAGGCTTGCTTTGTGAGAGTATGTGTGTTTGTGCAATCACAGTTGTGAGGATGAAATAGTACACTAAAATTAACTGCCATTCTTGCAGTTTTTATCCTTTATCTGAAAGTGAGCACCAAGTCTCCATCTTAGAAGTTCTTAGTCAGATTTTTCTTGAATTTAATAGAGTAAAAAGATAGAAAATGGAGAGGCAAACTGTTTGTTCATTTAATAGTTGATACTTAAACAAAAAATAGGCATAAGGCTTATAGTGGCTTAAAATTAAAGCAAGAGGTAATGAAGTGACACTCCTATCCTAAATCTCAGTAACAGCAAATAAGGCTAAAAGTAGAAAGTGTACAGTTGAGAAAGACTTTTCAGATCATTTTTTGAGTTCATATGACTATTTCACATTATTTAGGAAGGATGATGCTTTAGTTGGACTAATGTCTCCAGTTTCACGTGGGGTCTTAAAAATAGTGGACTGCAAAAGAACTGGAAGAGTCCTAGTGAAGAGAAAAAAAGAATGACAAACCTGCAGTCTTTGAGGAAAAGTTTATAGGAATTGAATTTGCTTCCCATGAAATATACAAAAATGTAAAAAATTCCATAAAAAGCTTGCAAAACTGGCGTTCTTGGGCCATTCTTTGTTCAATAAAAGTAGCTTTTCTTAAATCAGTGTTGTTGATCCCATTCTTAGTGACATCAGAGGTTAGTCATCCTTACTAGCAAAGCATTTTTGTTTGCACAGCTGGTGTTTTGGGCCTTATCTAAAATTCATCAGGTACAAATATTATTGTGGGTATTGTTATTCTTTCCAAGCTGGTGTTGTGTGAAAATTGATAATTCCTCACTGTGGTCCAAGCCTTAATGATTCTGACTGTAGTTGCTTTGAAAGAGAAAGAATGGGAGAGGAGAAAATTGAGAGCTAAAGTAGAATACAGACAGGTTAAATTAGGGAAGATAACTTATGTATGGTAAAGGCTGTGTGTGGGCCCCCATGGTTCTACCCCACCATTATGAAGCATCTTTATATGTTCTAAGAGGTATCTTATCCTTTAAAATCTCTTACATTTTCTTTAGACAACATTAGAACATGCCAAACCTGAAGAAACCAGCTGGGATGAAGATTTTGCAGATGTTTATCATGATCTGATCCATTCTCCAGCTTCTGAAATGCTGTTAAACCTGGAACACAATTATTTTGTTAGCATCTCAGAATTGATAAGTGAAAGGGATGTGGAACTGAAAAAACTACGTGAAAGGTATTACATTTTTGTTATTTAGATTTTCCTCTCCCTTATTAAATAGGGGTGCATGCCACTGTGTGTGTTAACTCATAGGAGAGCGTGTGTAGCTTGAATTTGTCTGTGTAAACCCAAAGTCATACAACACTTGGCTGGCACAAGAGTATGTAGAGATTGGGCAATGGCTTCAAACTGAAAGGGGGAATGGCTTCAAGCTGAAAGAATGGAAATTTACATTGGATATTAGGAAAAAATTCTTTAATCAGGGTGTGGTGAGGCCCTGGCACAGGGTGCCTAGAGCAGCTGTGGCTGCCCCATCCCTGGCAGTGTCCAAGGCCAGGTTGGATGGGGCTCTGAGCAACCTGGTCTGGTGCAAGGTTTCCCTGCCCATGGCAGGGCTTGGAATGAACTGAGCATTCATGTGCTTTCCAGACCAAACCATTCCATAATTCTATGATGTCATTAGGGTCAGCTACCTTACATTGATGGCCTTCTTTTATTTTCAGTGACTGAGGAGAATATAAGTCTTGATTTCCAGAAAGTTGAGTTGAGTTTGAGTCCTGAGTTCTGGAATAAGCTTGCATAGTTGCAGGTGACTCCTTCATCCACAAGAGGGAACACGTTGAATGTGGATTTTTCTTTTTGTGCCAGAGTAATTTCAGTAGATCTGGTTTAGCATTCTGAGTGGCAATATTCCTCTTGAGCTATGTGTGTTTAAGCTCACATTAGACAGTGCAAAATCAGTTCATACTATGGTTTCTTCTGGGCTGAGTTGTGCATATTTCTAGTTTGGGGGTCAGTGTCGCCAGTAAGGTGTTAGCAAATCTTTTTGCTGCTCATTGCCTCTTCTCAAGGGTGCATACAGAAGAAAGAGCAGTATTGTTGTAGAGCTCAGGTGTGATATAGCTGTGTATTGGCTCTGGTGGAATTTATATCTCTCTTGGAATTTATCACATCCCTATGTTGGTGGCAGCTGAGGCTGTCCCAGATGAGGGTAAGTGGTGTTCTGTTTACACAGGAGCTGACTTGAATCCTTTACCCTTCACTCCAGTTTGTTTTGTGGATTTTCATTTTGTGAGTAACGAACAGCCATGTTTGTTGTTTGTTATTGTGTCACAGCAAAGGGTGTTCTGCTGCCAGTCTTCTGAAATCCATGTTTGCTTCTTTTTCAGGCAAGGAGCTGAAATGGATAAGGTGATGCAGGAGCTTGGGAAGTCACTGACTGACCAGGATGTGAATTCCTTAGCAGCTCAGCATTTTGAGTCTCAGCAGGTAACTAGAATATATCATGCACATAATCACCTTAAAAAGAACACCCACACCACTCAAATTGTCACTGCTCTCCTGTCAGGATTTGGAGAACAAATGGACCAATGAATTAAAACAGACCACTGCTATCCAGAAGCAGGAATATCAGGAGTGGGTGATAAAGCTTCATCAGGACCTAAAGAATCCCAACAACAGCTCAGTCAGGTATTTAGTTCTTCTGTGATGCTTAATTCCAGTTGAGATAATCCAAAGGATTTGCATTTATGCCATCTTTTCAATAGGATACTATAGTCCTATTTATTATATGGTAATATCTATAAATAATTTACATAGGATAATCAAAGCATATCAAAGGCAAATAGAGTATCATAAATAAATATGTGTAATTTTAGGAGTTTCTTCATTGTGTGATTTCATGACCTCTATGTACCAGAAAGTGTTGTAATGCCCTAAAGTATAGCTTGACATGAGAGGAATTTCCTCCTATTTTGCCTTTCTTTCCTTCTGTCTTTAATACTGTTTCACAAGGGTTTCTGTTACCACCTAAGCACGTTTCTGGAGAATACTGTGACTTTTAAAAAGGGTAAAAATGATTTGAATTAACAACTTTCTTTTCTTTTTCTATGCGTATGTCATTGGACACATAAAAAATGGAATTTTATACTGAGAAGGCTTGTGGAGAGAGTTGAATGAGCAGCTTTCTCTGTTTGAGGAAATGGCAGAGAAATTAGAATTTGTAAATTGGGTGGGATCCTTATTCTTCATCACTAGTACATTGCTACTCGGCAGTTGAAATCAGTAGAACTGCTTGCAATTTATACAAGATTTTTGGAGGTGAGGCACTTTGAAAACAGAGAAGCTTCTCAGTAATGTAGAAACAAATTGGAGATGCTGATGTTCTTTCATGTATTAGGAACAGTATTTGTTTTATCAGTACCAGACAGTTGAATTTAGGGAAAATAAATAAAACTGATACCTGAAATGTTTTTCTGGTGGTTTGAACACTGTGGAACATTTGATAATGTGGTTTTTAGTCTCCCATTCTGTGTGGGAAGGAGAAAAGAAACACTTTGTCTAATAACGTCATAAATAAGGTTTTGTTGTAAATAGGCTGAGGAGAATTCTTTTTGTTTTCTTTTTATTCCTACATTCTTACTATGTTATAACTAGGTATTGTGACTTATTTTTATTTCTCAGTCTTGGAATGCTTTACAAAAGGACCAAGTAATGTAAATCTAACTGTGGAATCTCCTCTTCCTGCTGCCAGGAAGGTAAAGGTGAAACCTCACCTGTGTGGAGCTCATGCTCATAGGTTTGGTCTCCTGGTTTCCACAGACCAGCTGAGAAAACTTGGGATAACTTTCCCAAAGTTGTTATCTTGAATAAAAATTAGGATTAGCTTTTTAGTACTTTTCTTATTATTTTAGTGATGAAATTAAAGTTCAGCCCAGCCAGCTGAGGGAATCTGTGGAAGGAAATGGGAGAATCTATGAAGAACAAAGGCTGTTAGAAGAAAGCTTTACTATTCACTTAGGTAAGTGGAGTAAACCAAATAACAGCTGGTAATAAATAATGTATCCAAGGCATGTATTATTTACAGTATTTAACTCTCAGTGTGTATAATCCATAGTTTAGGAACTGTTTTTTGTTTGTTCTTTACATGTGTAAGAGAACAGTATAAACTGTATCGAGCAATGTCTGAAATAGGTGGAAATCTTAATGGAAAACATTCTAAAAGCAATTTTTGTCCATATTGGTTGGGTGACTCATGTAAAAAAGCACAGCAACAGCAAAACATACTGCCTAAAAATGATGCTTCCACTTTTCTTACATTTGGTAGAAAAATGTGTTTATGAAATTCACTTCCCACCATCAGTTGACAGCAGAATAGATACCTGCAATTTGTATTTTTGTTTGTGCAGTAGAATCTTGTGCTGTTTTGACCATGTTATCTTGTGCAGAAGTGGTTTAGGTCACATCAGCAAAGGCACCACCCAAAGCAGGTTTGATACAAATTTGCAGATATATAGATAAAACACAGAGAGGAAAATTGGATTACAACCAAATCTAAAATGATTTAGGCAGAGATGGGCAGCAACAATCCTCCCCATATCACAAACTAGGGAATTTGCAGGCTCCGAGAGGCATCTCTCTCAGAGGGAGATGCTGGTGCAGCGTGCTGTGGTGCAGGAAAGCTCCAAGGACATCCCTGAGGACCACTGTCCATAGGGTCATAAGATTGTCTTGAGTCATTTGGAAAATGTTCATCCTCAGGTTGAATTGCTGGAGTTTCCAAAGCTCCAGCAGCAATGGTGCTGTTCCCCTTGGGCCATGGGTCAGGTAGGGGATGTTTCCAGGGGCTGATTGATGATCCCTTCCCCTCCATGCAGCTCCCACTGCAGCCATGCAGCAGTTCCTGGGATGGCCAAGGGATGCCACAGCACCCAGCTCATTGCACAAATGCTGAGGCCTAGCAGGAATTCCTGGGCTTGTGGAGTGGTTCTGGGGAGCGTGGGGAAGGATACACCACCACACATCAGCTGGCCCTGCAATATTCCTCAGGAAGAATTTCTTCAGAGAAAGGGTTGGAAGGGGCTGCCCAGGGAGGTTTGGAGTCCCCATTCCTGGAGGTGTCCAAGAAATGCCTGGACGTGGCACTCAGTGTTCTGGACTGATGACAAGGTGGGGATTGGGCACAGATTGGACTTGATTTTGGCAGTCTTTTCCTACCTTAATAATTCCGTGATTCTGCAGTGGGAACAAGACTCATGTCAGGCATGGACAAACCTCACTTTGTGAAAACACTGCATTTTTATTGCTACTTTGCAAATTGCTGATGTGTCTGTAAAAGTGAATGTGTGGCTAAGAACTTCCTCTAGATGCTACTGGTTACAACTCCATTACAGACCTTTAGGGAAGAACTTTGTGCCCTTGCATTCCAATCCCAGTCCTGAGTTTGGTCTTGCAGTGGGATTTAGCCGTGTGTGCTGTGTGCAGGAGCTCAGCTGAAGACCATGCACAACCTGAGGCTGCTGAGAGCTGACATGCTGGACTTCTGCAAGCACAAGCGCAATCAGCGCAGCGGGGTGAAGCTGCACAGGCTCCAGACTGCAATGTCCCTCTACTCAACCTCCCTCTGTGGCCTGGTGTTACTGGTGGATAACAGGATCAGCTCCTACAGCGGCATCAAAAGAGGTGACCTTCTGATGGGAGCTGTCATCTCAGGGAAAATGAATAAAATAATCCATTAGAATAAAATATTGCTGTCTTCTCTCACAGAAAAAGTATTCTTTGTAAAATTAAAATTCAGTGGAGGCACTCGTGTTTTGGCTATGTATTGCAAAAGAGTAACAAATGTAAAAAGAGGATGAGGATGGGGGATAGTGTTGTGCTGTTATCTCTCATCTCTTCCCTACATTTTGTGTCTGAGTAACAAACAGTATTGAAGAGGACCCTTCAATATTGATTTAGACAAATTTATTATAGGAGTTTCTAACTCTTTAATACCAGATTATCACACTGAACCTATTTGCAAAAATGAAAAAGAAATATGCCCAGATTTTAAAGTGATTGGTAAATATATAAAAACACCATGTGCTTTTGATACTGTGAATTCCATTAAAAATTAACAATAGCAATATGACCTCCCTGCTCCTGGAAAGTTTGATTAATAGCCATTTTAAGTGCATGTCTTTTGATTAAGTGGGCACTATGATGGTGTTTTCTATCAAGGTCAACCAATGAAAGTTCTGTTTATTCTTGTTTGACTCTCCCAACTCCATTTTGAAGTTTAAAACCAAAATACTCATACTTGGAATATCTTTTTTTGACTATAACTTGTCATTATTCTTGCATGCCATTTAAAAAATGTACTGTGATGGTTGATATTTCCTGGAAACAGTTGGAATCAGGCTTGTAACAAGAAGGAGAGGGAAGTGTACCAGGAAAAACTGCAGTTCCATTCGTGGTGTTGATGGTTTCCAAGTTGTTTAATTATAACAGTATTATTTTGTACTTGTACTAATTTTGCAGGTACTTTTTCAGTGTTTAAATATTTAAATTAATAACAAAAGGAGAAGATCTGGGTTTATGCTAAATTTTAGGTAATGAGAGAAGGCAGACAAATAATGCCATTAAACACAAAATTGCATCTTCTAGCCATCAGCTAGATCCTGCAGCCACAGTTGAGGGGAAAATATGGGGTCATTCACAATTTGTCAAATATAATGCTCAATAAATTTTGGATTAGGAGTCCAGTAGGGCTTTATCTGCTTTTGGCAAGTTTGCCTTTAGAACTGGATTTACTTCATCAGTAGAGTAGAATTACATAATGTTACTGAGCACAACCTCAGGATGTGCATTTCAATCTTATTTTTTTCCTAGATTTCGCAACCGTTTGCCAAGAATGCACGGATTTCCATTTTCCTGGAATCCAGGAACAACTTGAAATTGTGCAGAAGGTTGTACTTAAGGCCAGAGCACAGCGTAGCAGCAAGACAAAAAGACACCACGGTCAGTGACAACCAAAATTACCCTCCTTGAAATAGAACAGTGGTCAGCTGGATGTTTGTGGGCAGGGCAGAGTTGATGCCACTCTTCTGCAGTTATTTCATTTGTAAAATGGAATGTTTGGGTTCATCAAGAAACACTGTGAAATTCACAGAGAGAATGTGATGTTCAGGTGGTGTCTTTGCTGCTCTTTAAAATGAATCAACATTAAAAAGTCACATTTTAACAGCATGGGAAGTACATCAGGCCATTCTGCTTTCCTAAACTGCCTATAGCAGCACAAACTTTTATCTGTATTTGCTTTTTTATTTCCATTTACATTTAAATCTTTAAAAGTAGCAGAAAAGGAGTTTATGACTTTTCCCCTTTAAAGTGAATGCTGAAAACCAAATAACAAATTGCCTAAATGTGTATTTAGCTTTTTAGTGCTGACCAAAGCTTTGGGAATGGTTTTCCTTGCCATTGTGTTTGCAAAAGACTTGGAAATGCTCTGACCACATGGTGTTTAGGCAGTGCAAGTGTACATCATGAAACTTTGTCTCCCCTGCAAAGAGCTACTTACGTGATTTAAATGCATCAGGAACATGAACAAATATGAGTACACAGAAAAAAAAGTTCTCTTGAGAACTTGAATATTGCTTCATCTCAAGGAAAATGGTGAAAGCTGGTTTTATGCTGCTGATTTATGTAAATCTCTTAGGAACAAACTTGTTTTAATTTATTACATTATTGAAAGAGTAATAGCAAGATACTATGTGGTTGTGGGGGCAATTTCCAAAGTTTCATTTTGTGTCTGAGAATATCATGTTTGCTTTTGTCCAAATGAAGAAATATCATAGAATGGTAAGTAGGAAGGGCAGTGATTTGAGGCAGGATTCAGTCTGGGGTGTGTTGAAAAAACACTTTTTACCCATCCCCCTTGCATTTTGGAGACTTTATGATAACTTCATGGTCAAAATTTAAGCCAGATATCAGTCCATGAACCTTTTTATGCACAAGTGTTATTAATAGAGGATATGATTAATATTTGTTCCATGTGTTCATACACAGAAAACAAAATCAGTGGGAATGAAGATAAATTAAAGAATATCGAACGGAACCAGTCGAACATTTTGCCGGGTGAGTTGTGTGGCATTGAGCCCCTCTTCCTGAAGCAAATTGTGTTTCATACATCCACATTTTTAGTTCTAAAGTCAGAACATAAATTATAAACTGAACCCAAGCTGACCTCAATCAGAGGAGAAGGATGTTTCTGTGGCTGAGGCAGAGAGCTGGGTGTCAGGACATCTGGTTTCTATTCCCAGCTTCGCCACTGCATCACATGGCCTGGGGCAAATCACTTCTCTTTCCCTAAAATTTTCTTTTGGAATTTGAGGGTGAAAAAAAAAAGATCTCTGAGCATCTTGGGGAAAAGGTGAAACTTAGTACTAGCAGCTAATTTTATTTTTGAAATTGGCTATATGTATATCACTGTTGTGGTACAGAAAAGCATTTTTGAGTGAATTTTTTAACTCTGAGAAATCCCTGTCTCGGGGAAAGTATCTTGTGTGTATATTGTGATGTTTAGTAAGGAAAGCTGCTCTGGAATTTGAAGGTGAATATGCAGTTGGAGGGGGGAGGAATTAAGTCTATACAACCCATGGTTGAGTAAGGGCTTATTAAAATAGATTTAATGACTACCTTAAATATTGTTAGTGGGAGTGGATTATAAATCAACTTGGACCAGATAAAGCCAGGTGTGTCTTGCAGCAGTGGCCTGTCTGTTACTGCTTGTAGATGGTCACTGCTGGGGATTCCTGTCTCCTTAGCAGTCATCCAGAAGGAATACAGACCCATTCTGCAGCCGTTCCAGTTCAAAGAAAGGATCTTAACTTCAGTGGCCAGTGGGAATAGGTTTGAAAGAAGATGTTTATTTGTTGACTGAAACAGTGGGGGCATTGCACACCTGTTTTTCCTTTGATTGTACTGTAGACTTTAGATCTCCAGTGCAAAGGAATGATGGAGAGACCTGGATTTCACCTTTGATAAATTAATACCAAGTCTAAAAATACTCCCAACAAGATGTCTTGGTTACTTTTTTCAAACAACTCTGTAACTCACCTTCCCACTACTGTGAATTATTTTAAATTCTAATGGTCAGTGATCCCTTTGTGTTCCAGTGCCATATCTCAGTTGTTACATAACCCACTATCTTTTTTCACAGGCTCTGTGCATCCTTTATTTGAACCCATCCTTTTTTGGCCTTTCCGCCTCCCACATCTGTCTGCAATTCCGTGCTTGCCTTGTGTATTTTGAGTATTGCACCTCCTCTGGGTTTGTTTTTCTGTTTTGTGCTATATAGAGATCATATCCTGTACTGGCACTGTTCTGGTTTATTACACCGTGTGGCCATGATGCCAGTGGAACCCATCAAAGCAGTGGAGAGAGTGTGGGATGGATGTATGACAGTGACAGTCCAAGAGATTTTAGATCTCCCGTGTATGTCCTGCTGTACATTTGTATATTTGTATATTTGTATATTTGCCTCTTATCTTTCTTACACTGCCAAACAATAGGATTTCAGTACAGATCCCTACCATGATTTCTTGCCTTCCTGGTTTGCCTTGTTGTGCAGGAGAGTTCTACATCACACGGCACTCCAACCTCTCGGAAATCCACGTTGCCTTTCACCTGTGTGTGGATGACAACATCAGGTCTGTGAACGTCACCGCCCGGGACCCGGCCATCATGGGGCTCAGGAACATCCTCAAGGTCTGCTGCACACACGACATCACCACCATCAGCATTCCCCTCCTGCTGGTGCATGAAATGTCAGAAGTAAGGAAATGGAAACGTTTGGGCTGGTTTTATATCCTTGGATTTTGCAAAGGGGGTGTTTCATGCTGATTTAGGCCAAGTGGGATGGTTTTTCTCACTCACGGGCTTCTGCCACACCACATGGCACTTGTATCTATATGGTGACCCAAATTAAGGAGCTGGACCAACTGAAAACATCTCAGCCAGCTGAATCACTCATAGTTTTTATTCCCACCCCTCCTTTTGGACAATTCACTTCCTGGATCCAGCTTACTGCAGTTGTACGAGTATTAATAAAAGGTGGGAGTACACAACTGGAAGCTCTTGCTTAGAAACTCTACCTTCAGAGTTGCTGATGCAGTAGTGACACCAGATCCCCACTTTCAATTATCATTAGCTGTAAAACATTAAAACTAAGTTTTGGGAGCAGCAGAACTGGCAAAGCTTGGCTTAGAGTTTTGTAAATCTAAACACCACCTTTACCTTCTGTAAATGTTCTACCACCTCAGCCCTACATAGGAGCAACCAAATTTCACCTTCACTTTGAACTGTCTCCTCCTTCATTGCCTAATTTCTGTCTCTGTTGCCTCTCTAAGTCCCCTTAAATGCTGGCTGGGAAAAAGGCAGCATATTGCTGATGCTCTTGGTGTTCTTACTTACTGTGCTGAGTTTTGTATTTTCTTCCCCAGTGGGACTCTGATGTAGAGCTTGTCTCTCAATCAGCTGTAACATTTCTCAGTGCACAGCAATTTAAAACTGTTAGCAGCCTTTTTTCTCTGTCACAGCTGGCTTACAGGGAAGAAAAGGGGTGGGAAGGCAGGGGGAGAAGAGATGGGCAGGGAGTACAGCCATATGTCTCATATCCTGAAGAGCTGGAAGGTCTGTAAACCTAAAGAAATGGGAAAAAAGAGGATAATTCTGTCATCCATGCAAGAATGTCAGTAACTGTTAGTCTATTGGAGGGTTTTTTTTTAAATAACCCTTTGATTTTTCACTTGTAAATTCAGTATTGCCTTTCCTTGATGGAAAGTGGCTGACTCAGAGTAAGATAAATGCTCACCAATGGATTACTTTTAACAGTGACTTCTGTTTTATAACAGAATTTGACTGGAATACAGAGTAGAAGTTAACTTTTTTTGCAGGATCAGGGTCTATTATCATGAAAAGCAAGCAACGAAAAAAGTAAAAATAACCAATAATGAAGTTTCTAAAGGATGTATTTCCATACATAAAAGCAGACTTTGGGGAACAGATGAGATTATTTCTGAAATTTTTCAACTCTTGTACTGGGACCTTTTTTTGGGCACAAATGAAAATAATCAACATGCAGGACAGCAGCCTGGGTCACTCATGGGACCCAGCTGCTGTGTTTCAGAAATTTATTAAATATATTGACTTTCTTCTTAATCAGGGTGCCACCTGATTATATTCTTCTTCTGTTTTTTGTTTCCTTTAAACATGATTAGTTTTAGCTTCTATTTGCATATCTGTATTTTAAGCTACAAATAAAGCACATGACCAAGTGTTCAACATGCCTTGAGATATGTGAAACTGAAGGATTATCTTCTTGTCTAGTTCTGGATTCTTAAAAGGTCCTGGTAAAAGAATTTACCTTTTGTGTTAAGCTCTAAATCTTTGCAGAAAGTGAGCTGGATGCTAAGTGTGTGTTTAGGCACAACTGCTTTGTATGACTTGCATTAGCAGCTTGCTTATTACAGTGCTTGGCAGCTGGCTGACCTGATTTGAAACACACAAATCTGTAGCTCCTTGTTGAGGGAAGAGTGAATAATGACAGATTTCTGAAAGTTACCCTGAACTCGGTGCCTTTGGCAACCACAGTTCTGACTCTGCATTTACCACCTACAGAAGAACATTTTTGTGAGGTGGTTAACCAGGAGCCCAGCTGCAGAGATGTTTCCATGCTTCCCTGGGACAGGCATTCATTAGCAGTGTTCTCTGTGCTTTTCCCAAAGGTTTTCTCCTACTGCAGATGGAATAGTGGTGTTTATAACCTCACAAAATAATCACAGTATCACAGGCTGCTTTGGGAGGGAAGGGACCTTAAAGCTCATCCTGTCCCATCACCTGCCATGGGCAGGGACACCTTCCACTATCCCAGGTTCCCCCAAGCCCCATACAACCTTTCCTGGAATATTTCCAAGGATGGAGCAGTCACAGCTTCTCTGGGCAGCCTGTGTCAGGGCCTCACTACACTCACAGGGAACAATTTCTTCCCAATATCCCATCTAAACCTCCTCTCTGTCAGTTTGACTATATTGATCTCAACAAAGCCATTAGATTTCATTATTATTTCTATTTAAAAAATCAAGAATTCTGTTTTCCTTTGTTTTTCTTCTGGCAAGAACAAAACCAGATCTCTCTGGTCTGATCATTAAGTTAAATGAAGGAAAGAAACTGGATTTGATACCTGAGAAAGGCAAAAGCAGGCAAGTTTGATTTCAGGACAAGTGAAGTGTTACTGTCTGGTCACTGGAATCTGCTATAAACTGGGGAATGAAATGGCTCTAACAGCAAGGCATTGCTAAAAATTCCAGAGCTGGCACCCTCCCTTGGTAGTTTCAACATTGCTGTTGTCCACACAGCAACAGTGACAAAAATGTGATTCTTGAGTGATCTCAATCCAGTTGTCTCTATTACCATAATTTAAGCCAAAATAGTAAAAAAAAAAATGAAATGAAAGGAGTGTAAGCTGTATAACAAATATTTATGAGCACTGTTTATGTCCATATAGAGGTTACTGATGGGTGTATTGACCTCAAATGTTTCTCACCTGAGTTTCCTGTTTTTAAATTTATATCTGCTCATCCAGTGTTTGGGATTTGCACAGATGCACTCTGAGTTAAACACCTTGCTAATTCTTACTGAAATTATCCATTGAAATTTGGTTTGAAATATTTTTCCCACATGATGTGTATGGACTTTACTGTTTTAATTACCGGATTATGACATGGTTCTGCAAAGGCCCAAGCCCTAATCAACCCCATATAGTGAGCCTTTCACAAATTAAATGAAAATAAAATCAAAAAGGTTGCAGCATATCTTTCTAATCAGTGAAGGTGGTCTCCCCAGCCCCCCTTTTTTTTTCTAAATGAGCAGAAGAAACCTTAGTTTGACGAAGTGATTACATTCTAAAAAGTGTTGAAGTGTCTCTGCTAATGGAAAACACCCAAAGTTCCAGGTGGGGTTTTTTTTAACTTTCTTGAATGTTATTATCCAAAACTCCCCCTAGGAGGTTGACTATTTGGTTTTTTGCTTTCTTATATCCTTCTCTGTGTTTTGAATTGGTGCTTAGCTAATCCTCCATCATTTCCACACCAGAGAAAACTCCTGGTAACATAGTGAATTCATGAGTTTGGAATATGGATTAGAATTGAATCACTATGTCATTTGCAGTTCTTGTGGCTTGCATGGAGCAACATTCTGTTATTTCCCTGAGTGCCCACAAAATTTAACCTCTCTTCCTCTGAAATAGTCCAAGGAATGGTGTCATATCCTGCTGTGTTGATCAGTCCTTGTTAGGCTCAGTTCCCATCACTGATTGCTCAAGGTGGTCCTGAGAGAGAACTTTTCATCTTAGTCACTTGCTTTTTACTAAGCCAAAGCAGTGATCAAAACCAGCAATAAACCTCACTTGTGACAGAAAGCACATGTGGGCAGAGGAGTTATTATAATAAACACCAAATGTTGCTTCCATAATGCTTAAAAAAGTCAAAAAGCAACCACAACAAAAAAACGTACAAACCCAGGCTTGTACAGCACCATTCTGTGTGATTAATGTGGTGTAAGAGCAGCGTGTAGGGTTGCAACCATTTACATAATGAAAACTTTATGAAAAGGTATTTCAAACTTACCCTGTTTTTAACATACAGTGTTATTTTGGGGGGTGGCAGGAGATCTTCCCACCTAAGGAAGAGCTTTGGCTTTCAGTAGCTGTTTAATGAAGCCAAGCGTTCATTTCACATATCAGTTGTGTTATCACTGGTCATTCTTAGATCACCTTGCCTCTCAAATAACTTTCTTTAATCCTGAAATTAAGCTTTCTGATAAGAACAGATTGCACTGTGTGTTTGACATTGCAAAATAGAGACTTAGCTTTAGTGAATAGAAAACTATGTAAAGTTTAGATACTTAGAATGATACATTTGTTTCCACGTCTGTATTCCTGTATTCAGAGTAGAAAGTGCTCATCTTCATGTTGAAGAGTACAGCAGAAACAAACAGATATTTTCTTCTTTCTGAGAAGTGTTTGCAGTGAGTCATTCTCTCTCTGATAGAATTACATCATCATGGTGTAATTGGCTTTGTAGCATACGGCCAAAAAACACTTCATGAACTTTTAATTTAAATTATTTAGCCCAGTGCTTGTAGCCATATCTTAAACCACTTTGGTTTTCATGTCGTGTTTTGCTATTTAACTTCAGGTAAGGATTTGCTGTTGATACCTGAAACTCCTTCATTAGATGAAGATAAATTCTGTTTATCTTAAGGAAGAAGAGCTTCTTCCAATTCCAGTATTAGAGAGAAGATTTTACTGAAGGCTGTGGGTATGCCAAGAAAACTTAAACAAAATCAAGAACAGATAGGAGTCATTGTGCTATTAAAGATGTGGTGAGGAGCCTGCCTTTGATATGCTGAAGCATGAACCTGACAATTATAAGTTGAATAGTAGACTTTTTCTGGAGCACCACAGGGGAATTGAACAGCCCAGTTTCCAGTGGGTTTGACAGCATTCTTATTCAACATCTCAGCTTAAAAATGTGTAATATTGTTCTCACGCTGGTTCTTATAGCAAGCAATAAGGAGTGGTGGTGCTTTTTACAGGTGTACACACCTGTAAGGTGTGTACACCTGCCAAGAATGTTCTGAAAAACTAGGTCCCAAATGCTGCTTGAAAATTATGTTCTAGGGCAAAAAAAAAAATACTGCTTTTAATAATTTCCCTGCTATTCTTGCTGCTTAGATCTGTGGGGCACTGAGGCTTTTTATTTTTTCATTTTAGGAGATGACCATTCCATGGTGCCTGAAGAGAGCAGAACTCGTGTTCAAGTGCGTCAAAGGTACGGGAGTTGAGCTCCAGTGGGATCTGGGGATCCAGTCCAGAGCAGGGACATGAACTCTTTAAAGGGCTGCAGCAGCTCTGCTGGGAGGAAAGACTGAGGGAACTGGGATTGTTTGGCCTGGGGTGACCTCATTGTGGCCTTGCAGTGCCTGAAGGGAGCCCACGGGAAAGATGGAGAGAGACTCTTGGCAAGGGCCTGGAGTGACAGGACCAGGGGCAATGGATTCACATCACAGCAGGTTCAGATTGGATATTAGGAAAAAATAGTCCTCATGGCAACATGATTTTCTGTCTTTCTAAGTGGTGTTTTTACTTTCTGCATTTTTGTGTGCTGCACTTAAATAGTTGAACCAGTCACTTTGTTTCAACCACCTGCTTGAGGAACCTCTTCTTACATTAATTGGCCTTTAGGAGTTCACAGTGGATCTATATCATCCACTTCTACTAAACAAGTATTTTTCTGAGCATCCTTATTTGCTACAAGAGGATTCCTGTGGCCTTTGGTAGTTCATCAATTGAGCATTAAATGAACTTTTTTTCTATAGAATCATCATAGAATCATAGAATGGTTTGGGTTGCAAAGCACCTTAAAGATTCCAACCCACTGCCATGGGCAGGGACACCTTCCACTATCCCAGGTTGCTCAGAGCCCCATCCAATCTGGCCTTGGACACTGACAGGGATGGGGCAGCCACAGCTTCTCTGGGGAACCTGTGCCAGGGCCTCACCACCCTCACAGGGAATAATTTCTTCCTCATATCCCATCTAAAACCCCTCTCTGTCAGTGTGAAGCCATTCCCCCTTGTCCTGTCACTCCAGGCCCTTGTCAAGAGTCTCTCTCCATCTTTCCTGTGGGCTCCCCTCAGGCACTGCAAGGCCACAATGAGGTCACCCCTGTTTCTCAGTGAAAGGAAGCCATGGAAGGAACTCCAGACACACTGTTTGGAGAAACCCTCACTTCTGCTGTGTATCACTGTGCTGCACAGTAGGACTGATTATGCTGTCCTCAGTGTAGGTATTTGGCAGAATTCCTCATTAGATTTTTCTACATTTCATTCAGATTGCTCAAGTGTGATTTAAAGGCAGTTGAGAACCTCCCTAATTAAGGCAGTTCAAACCCTACTTGTGTGTGAAAACTCCCTCACTGCCTGCTCATGCTGTAACTGCTGGGGAGTATTGCACAGGTAATGCAGACAGTGTCAATGCTGGTTTTTTAGGTTTCATGATGGAAATGGCCTCTTGGGATGGAGGAATTTCTCGCACTGTACAGTTCCTGGTACCACAGGTAGGTGAAACCAAAGTCATATCCAATCTAGGAGACTGCTGGTAAAAAGTCACCTGTCAGCAGATCTAGTTGTGATTTTTTTTTTGCTATTGCCTGCCCCTTTTGAGGGAGTTTAAAAGAATCAATCTGGTTTTGTTTTCTTGGCTATAAAAGAGGCATAAGGATGGGTTTATATTTTTGAATACCCAGTAGTATTTTCAGAGAAGATGCTAAAGTTTCAAACTGGGAAGTTCACCTTTAGAAATAGTGAATGTATCACCTTTGAAAAAGAGACTTTTTAGCTGTTAATTACTCTGATGGGCTAACCTTGTATTACATAACTTGAGTCATACTGTCTGACAACATGGAAAGCTGCAATGCACAAAGCTCATCATGCTTCCACAAAAGCATTAATTACTCCAGGTATTTGAAGTTAGTTCTAATTTAGATTCTGAAATTATTTAGTAATTTAATCTTCAGAAATGAGAAGATATCCAAAGATATCCAAATATGGCCAGCACAAGGCTTGTTCTAAAAAGCAGTAAAAGTAAAGTTATGTTAGGAAAGGAGTAACATGGATTTCTTGACAAAGGAGAAAGCTGCTGAGCAAGGAGGAAGCCACAAATAAACTCCAAAATTGAATCGAGTCCTGAAATGCAGAGAGTAGGAGTCCTGTAGATAACAAGCAGCACTGTCCTGCTTATGTTTGGCAGAAATAATCAATCCCTGGAACAAGAAATCTACTGGAAATAGATATGTGGATATGTCAAATAAATATACCCCCAGTATTTTTAGGTCAATCTTTTAACTGGATTCAGTAGAATTGTAAGACACAGTTTGAAAATTACTTTAGCTGTCTTCTGAACAGCAACAATTCTCTGAAATACCAAGAAACAAAGTTGAGAGAGACTTAATTCTTCCAAACTACAAAAACCCAAAACTTACCTGTGTATTTTTTTTTCCAGACAATTTCTGAGGAAATGTTTTACCAGCTGAGTAACATGCTGCCACAGATCTTCCGAGTATCCTCCACATTGACTCTGACCTCCAAGCACTGATTTCTGTGGGGCTCTAACCTGTATCCTGTTGGCAGAGGATGAAATTAGGGATCTTCTGGACTAGGATGTCTCTTCCCTGTGGACTGATGACCCCAAAGTGGCATTTGTTGTAATTACAAGAAGTCATGTTGTAATAAAAGCTAAATGTTGTCTGTACTTGGCTGATAGCAGCTGATTTTTGCCTCTTGCTTTGTTTCAGCACAGAATCAATGATAAATTCCTCACCTTTATCTGAAAGACATTCAGTATAACTTGTATGAAATCTACAGAAATATATAGGTAATTCTCATACATAGGTAGTAGCAATAAGAGCTTATGCTAAGAATTGAGTCTTACGACTTTTACAAACATTTTCTGAATTTTCTCAGTGACTTTTAAAATAATATGGAGCACATCAGGTGTTTCCTTAGAATAACCAGTGGAATTTGTCATAGTGACAACAGTGATTTTACTGCTACAAAATGAAAAATTTGAATCAAACATTTACCCTGCTACATTTTGTAGATTGTGGAAGTGTTAAAAAAAATCTAAGTAATATACTCTTGTGACAATGATTAGAAATTTTAAAGTATTATTTCTTCCCTTTTTTTAAAACTATGTTTGCTTTTTGCTTTATTTCCAAACCTCACATTGACAAGTTTACCATATTAACAACTTCATAGGAAAACTAAAGTGTTCTGGACCCTGTTATACAGATAAAATTTGCTGCTTATTAATTATTAACTTTTCATGAATAATCAGAAATGCCAGGGAGACAGCTCAAGATCCAGCTATGAAATTTCTTGGGACAAACTTGAATCCAGTAAAAAAAAAAACAACCAACCAAGCCACCCCTGCATCCCAGTGATGGGGGATAAGGGGGACACTGGGAACTGCTTTTCCCCCATCATGGGCAATCTTGGAAATCAGCTGTGGGCCCAGAAGCTGGAAGTAGCCCTTCCATGGCCACGGGGAAAGTCCTGTCTGGAACTGGGATTCTTGGGATTGCCAGAACCACTGAGCTCACAGCAAAGCAGCTGTGAGAGTGAGGGTTCCAGGTGGTGGGATTTCCAAATCCACACTTCTGCTATGTGGTAATCATAGGAATCTTGGCAGACCTCCTTTGAATCAGAAACCTCTTCCTATGTACTGCTGAAATTCTGCACTGGAAACTGGAGGACCTGGAAGCCAGTTAAAACCCAATTTATTTTCTGTCTTCATAGTGATTTTTAAAAAATGTTATTTAGCTTAATAAATGCAAAGATTGAAAAGCTCTGTTTTGGGGAAGCTGCATAATTTTAAATTCTCACGGAGAGCCAAAGGAATAGTCACCACTTCATGATGATTATAAAGTCACTGTGTAATTAAAAGACTCAGTATTTTTATCAAGTCTTGCATGCTGCAGGAGGCCATGTATGTGACCCAGCAAACATGTCTTGCTGAACTGTCAAATACTTTCTTTTCCTCTGCCAGCAGCTTCTAAAGAAAAATCATGCAAGTAATGTGACCTAATTTGGTGTTCTAGAAAAGAAGGATGTAAATTCCTCTAGAAGGAGCTGGATTAATCCTGTTACAGCTCATTTTACATTGCTGGCCTTAAACTGAAATCAAACTCTGGTCCCAGAAAAGCAAGTGCTCTAACACCAATCTATCTGGGAAAGGTGTGGTGGCTGAACTATTCCTTTTTAGAAATTGTAAGGTTTATCTATGTGTGGAAAAGATCTTTTTCACCTACTTATATTAGTTTTAGATTTTCTTCAGTCAGTAAATCTACCGACAAGGAACACCAACAATTCTTGAGCAAATACCTTGCTTACAATTCTAGACTCTTTGGTAATAAAAATTATGTCTGGTATTTTTGCCAAAGCTTCAAGACTACATTTAATTTAGTAGCACTTGGGTGAAACTGCCACTAACTTCTAGGAAAATCTCAGCTTTTTGCCTTTTATTTTTGAAATATTTGTTCTCAGTCCTCAGCAGATTGCTTCTAAACTTGTCATTAGAAGAACCAGTTGGTCTTTGATACTGAAATGAACAAACAAGCTCTAGTGATGAGGTTTTGGAAAGTCGAAGTGGAAGGAAGGTTATGGGAAAACTATTAATTCATCTTGCTAAAGTGTGACCCTTGTAAATGCTGAATAAGCCTGCCAAAGGGAATTTTTATCTGGAAGAGCCATGACAGAGCATTTAATATTCCCTGTTCTCAGGAAAGTGGTGCTAACAGCAGATTTTTAGCTGTCTTTGGAGAAAAGCAGAATATAGAGATGTGCTGACCTAAACTGTACTTTCTGTTTAGTCTGTGCCTGGCAGCTGTAGAACACAGGCTGCAGTTTATGGCTGTAAAGCCACCTTAGAAATTCTGTTTCAGTCATGAAAAGCTATTCAAGATTAAGAGGAAAATGACTTAATAGCCATGAGGTTTTCTATTTGTATATGTAGTGCAGATTCCTTGGAAGGGTGACAGTATTTAATGCCTTGAAAATGTCGTGTAAAATTATACACATGGCTTGAATCAAATAAAAAATTCTGGCCACTGGGTGAGGTGAGGATCAAATGCCATTTTTTAACTTGCCATTTTTTAACTTGCCCATGGTGACCACTGTAAACTGCCCTTTAAAGAGTCTGAACTGAGGTTATTGCAAAGAAAAAAGAAATGCCAAGAGTCTGAATTTGTCAAGGATGTAACTTAGTGCCCTTCACCTCTTGTCACCAGCTCTGCAACCCGTGTCTGTTTGCTTTTGTGGGAGCTGGTGACAAACAGAAGGAGAAGAATGCAGGCAGTTAAACACATGTACAAGGCTTTGTCCTGGCCAGGTGCCTCTTCCCTGCTGCAATGCCAGAAATGTCACTGTTAGAAGGTAGCACTGCCCAGACAGGTGGGAGTTCTACCTGAGGTCTTTCTTCTGCAATTCACTCTGGACAGCAAAATCTTAATGATGAAAGAGTTTTTTTATAACTTTTTCTGCTGTATGAGAGGTGAATGAAGCCACAGAAGGTGGTTATGGAGAGGGGATATAACGTAAGGGAGGAAATTATCATGAAATGGTTTGGGTTGGAAGGGGCTTTAGAGAACATCCAGTTCCATCTGTGAGGATTGAGATTGTACATTCTAACCCAGTTCTGGTATTTCTGTGAGCCTAAAAGTTGATCAGTTTATTGCATCTGTACCTCATTTTCCCCTCATTAGAGGAAAGTTTAATTTATGCTTGTGTAGTATTTTGAGCATTAGTCTTTCATGCCTCATTTACTGTTATTTTTTGCCAGTGCTATACCCAAAAATACAGAGCTATTCCCTGGTATTCACACCAGGTCAGCTGTGTAAAGAGATGCCTGTCCTCTTCTTGTATCTTTGCCTCATGAAGCTCTCAGGACTGACCATGAGTGCTGCATAAAAATAAATTTATTACTTCATACTATATACTGGATGGGTTAGAAGTCAGTAGCAACCACAGGACTGTTGTCCTATGGGACCACAGAATTAAAAGAATATGTTATTATTATGTATAAGGGCAAAGAGTTTTATTTCTGGTTGCATAAGTTGAAGGGCTTGATTTTATGATATAATAGCATTTAAACACTAAGGTATAATCTTACCCCAACATTTAGAAGCAAGTTCTTTTGAAGATGATTCCTTGGAGGTTAGGCCAGATTCTGGGTAAAGAATGGTGATTCATAGTTCTTTATTTCATTTCCCACTTCTTTCAGAATAACCTGCAAAGAGAGAAAAACAATGTTCACCCTTTATAATAATAAAGGCTTCAAAAGAGAAAAGCCATGGAAATGAATCAACTTAGGATATGAAGTCAGTGTTTCAAGCTCTGCCAAGTGCAGCTTGGAGAAGATGAGACAGCTTGAGCAAGCAAAACTTCCTCTGGATATGCACTTTCCACATGACATATGTTTTTAATTTGTGGACTTCTGTTTTTGATGCTCAGTTCTGGTCTCATTGATGAGTTTCTCTGCTTTCAGAACAGACATACACCACTATTTTCAACCAGCACTGTGAAGGTCTGAGACAAGGTGGAGAAATGTTCTCTGCTGGAGCAATTATCAAAAACAATAGGAGAAAAAAGTCACTGAACAAAACAAGGTTATTGTGTCATGTTTGTAACACACACAGAAATATGAAGTATCTAGTATCAAGTATTCTAGTAACATAGAAAAATCTCTTAAAATCAGTGTTAAATCATGCAAGCACTCTGCATGGACCAGCACACAATGATGTGCTATATCTCACTTCTCAGAGGAGCCATGGTTGGTACTGGCATCTTCCTGATGGCTGTTGCAGTTCACAATTTCTTCTAAATCTTCACTCCAATCACTGAGAATGCAGAAAAAAAAAACCAAACAAACAAACAAAAAACCGTGATAGAAAAGGCACCAGCCTTGTACAGTCTGTGGCCTGCAGGATGTGATGTTAGTTTTGATTGTCATCTTGTTTTTTATTTTGGCATTCACCTTCTGCTCTGTGCATTGCTTGTGTCAATTCCATGTCTCATGTCAAAATCAAGTTTGCTGAGTTACTCCAAAATTACAGAGATGTAACTGAGAGCAGAATTTGGCCTTGTGTGCCCTTCCAAGGGTGCTAAGTTTGAAGAGATACACACAGAGCAACACTGGCTAAATGGCAACTGAAGGGGAATATGAAAACCATCTGTAAATATTTAAAGGATGCAAAGACTAAAGAGGAGGCGGGTTTGGACTGCATGTTCCAGTAAGAGTTTCAACTTAACTAACAGGGA
Source organism: Aegithalos caudatus (assembly GCA_013389925.1). Lineage (NCBI taxonomy): Eukaryota > Metazoa > Chordata > Aves > Passeriformes > Aegithalidae > Aegithalos > Aegithalos caudatus. The sequence goes on from WEIU01007043.1 coordinate 143,023, forward strand.
CAAAACTAACAATGGAAAATAGGGAAGAATTTGAGAAGCAGTTTTTCTGAAAACTTAAAAATCAGTCTCATGGTGTACAAATATTTCTCTGGGAATGGAGTGATAGGCACTGTGTCATTTCCAAGATAACAGGAGGATACATAGCTATGCCTTTGTGGTATAAAGTACTCATAAGCTGCCTGAGAGATGGCAAGACAGGGGTTCATGTCTGCCTTTCTGTTTGGTCAGCAGAAATGGGTTGATTTCTCCCTCCCTCTGTTCCATCTTTGGGGAGCATGTGGATAACCATCTGGGTCCAGACAGATGTGCTTCATGTCCAGTTGGCTTAATAAATTGATTGATTTTAAATCTGCAGAAAGGAGAATCCCATGGAGAAAACTCTACATTCCTTCAAGAGGCTCCTTCCATGAAAGACAAAACCTTGGGGGAAGAAATCCTTAAGTTAAACTAGTTCAGGTTGAGATGAAGGGTAAAGGGAATCATATGCGCCAAGGCACTATCCTTTCCTAATGGGCATTGGCTCACTCTTAACAGTGCCAAATATCATCAGAGCATCTTTGAGATCCAGTAGTTTCAACAGGAGTTCAAGACCCTTGGCTACCAGGCAGGAACAGACCCTGTACATATCAATTTAGGAGTATCTTGAACTGGGGAATTACCAGAGTTGAAGCTGGTTTGGTTGTCTCCCAAAAGTCTTATTTTAAGCTCCTTAAACTGAACCATAACAGCTCCTGCCTGGCATAAATTATAATCCTCCAAAATGCTCTGTACTCTCTCATGCAAGTCATTTATAGTGACTGTTTCAACTCTGTTCCAAAGGGCAGTTTTAAATCCCAGCAGAAATAGCCTGACCCCACAAACAGGGGCTGCTTCCTTCCGCCACTCCTCGTGTGTGCAGCATCCAAGTTATCAGAGTGCTCCGTGCCTATTCCCACAGCGGAAATCCTACCAGCACAGGCCAGCCAAGCCTCCCTTTTTGAGAAATGAATCTCTGTCCCCGCTCACCCATCACAGATGGAAATTGCAGCGGGTCATTGGCAGGAGCTTGGCCCCAAGCTTGACCAGCTACACAAGAGGATGTGAGTGCTTCTGTTGAGTAGTTGTTTGGAAACCGCTGCCTGACCACCAGTTGTTATCTTGGATGTGTTTTTAGCCATTTTGGGCACTTCTCCCTGCCCATTGGAAGTGGTTCTTTCTTTCAAGCAGTCCATAAATTATGAGCAAGTCATGCAAACTGATGTTGCTACATGCAAAATGGCACACACCACATTTATATATTTTACTTAGGGTGGGAAATCTTTGTGCTGCAAGAGGGCAACATTTTCTAGTTGTTTTTCTTCTCCCCATGATTATTTTACAGCAGGTAGGTATTTATGGATGAGGACAATCACCCCCTTTGCCTGGGTGTGAGACCCAGCAGGTGAGTGAGCAATTCTTGATGGCTGTGAAGTGGTATCACCCAGAGGTCTGTATTGGGACCAAGTCATTTTTGGTGTCTTCATCAATGACATGGGAGCACACTCAGCAAGTTCACACTCAGCAAGTTCACAGGTGACACCAAGCTGAGGGTGCAGTGACACACCTGAGGGACAGGATGCCATCCAGAGGGACCTGAACAAGTTCAAGAAGTGGCCCAGCTCTGGGGGCCCAGCACAGGAAGGACATGGAGCTGCTGGAGTCAGAGTAGAAGAGGGTCACCAAGGTGATCAGAGGTTGCCCAGAGAGGCACAGGTTTCCCAGAGAGGTGGAGGATGCCCCATCTCTGGAAACATTCAAGGTCAGGCTGGGCAGGGCTCTGAGCAACCTGATCTGTTGAAGTTCTCCCTGCTCATTGCAGGGGGGTTGGGCTACGTGGCCTTTAAAGGTCACTTCCAGCCCAAATGATTTTATGGTTCCATGAAAAGGCATCAAGAATTTGAAAGGGCAGGCTCTGTACAATACATGGTGGAGCCATGTCTTTTTTGTATTTTCTTCTTTTTACTCGTGATAATGTCACAATTAGCTCTTTAGAGAAGCATTGTGCCCATTAATAACTGGCCTGCTGGATCATGTACTTCTGCCTAATCCATCTTAATTTTTATAGTGGGGTCATACACAGCCAGACCTGCCAGACACTTAGAGAAACAAAGGATGGAAAACATAAAGCAGTCAAGAGAGGTAAGGATGGGCCAAGCTGGAGTAGTGTAAGAGCCTTTAACTTCCTGTTTGTGTCAGGAAGATTTTAATATAAAGTACAGCAACCCAGGACCTATTAACATGCACTCCAGTAACAGTCCTTAAACTGGCTCCTTGATGAGGTGGAGATTATTGTGTCATGAGCACCATTAATTTTCACAACATTATTTCCATGAGAGGTTATTACACATTAGATTACAACATTCCCATGCATCCAGGCTTCTTGTAACAGTAGGAGAAATGGTGGGCTGGAGAAGACAGCTGGGTTTGCACGTGGTCTATGTCAGTTTACTTAAGCATAATAATTTTACTGCTGCTGGGGGAATGCAGCAAAAGGTCAGTGCTGAAACTCCACTAAAGTAAGCTGACCACACATTCCATCTGCCAACATATGCTCACTCCTTGCTTGATCAAAAAGGAAATTTCAGAGCTGTGCTGCATGCTTGCCTTGACCCTGCTCCACACCGCCTGTCCAGTGGGCATCAGACAAACCATTCTCTAATCCTGCGTGGAATATGCATTCTGCTGAAAGGATGCTTGGAATAGCTGCACAGCAGCAGCAACAGCGTTATCCTAAACTGGGTCCATGCACAGGGAGAAGTGCAGGACAGAATGGAGAGGGATGTCAGGAGAAGTGTTACATGAATGCATGAAATGTATGGGTTTATTTCCTAGTCCTGTGCACCCATCACAACCTGACCCTGTCCAAATGAGACTCATCTTTGCAGGGGAAAAATAAACTCAACATTGTCATTCAGCTCTTGCATTTTCTTTGCCTCTCTTCTTCAAATGTTTCATCTTCTGGAGTCTGCCTCATCTGGTCAGTATCAGAGGAGGAAATCTGTACTAACAACATGCACAAGGAGCTGCACAACTTAACTGGGCTGTTAAAAATTGCAGAACTGAAGCTCTTGTAGCTACAAGAGCTTTTGGCTGATTTAGAACATGCCCTCATAACATCACTTGATAAAAATAAGACTTGGGCTTTTTAATAGAACAAATTACTTAGGCTTTATATTTAACCCTGGTCACTGTTAAAGCTATAACTGGTTTTCAGAATATTTTAGGAATCTGATCTTGATCTTCCATATGTTAAAAACCATCACAACAAATACCTTACACTGCGGTTCCTGACGAAGAAATAGCAAGGTGGCTGCAGCCTTAAACACAAAAAGTTCGCTTTGGACTCAGGTTTGCTACTGTTCAGAGTGACTACTGGAAATTATCAAGGCAAAGGAGACAGCCTCGAACTGTAGAAACTCACAAACCTGTGTGATTTTTGTAGAGAGGGCACTGATGTTCTACTTACTTACAGCCAGCTCTTCAGCAGATCCCAGACTCCAGTGGGAAAAATGGCACCAATATTGAGGTCTCCTCGAGGCACTGAAAGCAGAGGCTGTTTTGACACAGAGAGAGAGGCTCCTTTCTGAAAACAGGACTTGCAGTCTTAAAAAATAATATGGAATGACCATTGTAATCAACCAGATTAGAACTGCATTTACTCATCTCACATTGTTTTTGGGCTGTGCCTTGGGGGCAAGATTCAAGTCCATATAAGTGTATTGTATAGTAATGGATTATGAAGAAAACATCTAAAATCACACACAGAAAAACATGAGTATAAAAAGATGAGGCTAAAGAATGAAGTTTTTGCTGGCAGAACCCAAATATATTTTTTAAATATTGTATTTTACTATTGTATTTAACTATGTGTGATGACCACATAGAACCAAATCACAATTAACAATAATTTGGAGAATGGAAACAACATCCTGCATGAATGTGGAGGCATTTGAGGAAGAATCCGTCACTACCCCTGTATTAGTTTATTTTCCCTGCAAGTCTGAAATTGACAATAATAAATTGTAGGAAAAGTTGATAGAATGAGGGTAGGGCTGCCATCCAGCTGGCCTCTGAGAAGCTGGAATAATGGATTGACAGAATTCTTGTGCAGCCTGGCATTAAGAAATGCAGAGCCTTGACCCTGGGAATACATTATTCCTGGCAATAGTCCAGGCTGGGCACTGTTTTACTGGGGAGCAGCTTTGCTTTGAGAAGAGGCTGGGGATCATGGTGCAGAGAGCTGAACCCAAATTCATTGTTGTGGTAGGGCAGGACTGCCACAGACTGGGCTGTGTTGGCCCAAAGGTGGCCAGGAGGTCAAGGGGTGAGGGAAGGGATTATTTCCCATCACTGGCACATCTGGTGTGCTATGGTCAGTTTAGGGCATCCTAGCACAGGAGAGAAGTCAACAGATTGGAGGAAGTCAAGTAGAGATCCCCAAGGATGCTCAGGGAGCATGTTGAAGGTGTTCAAGGAGAGGCTGAAGGTGTTCTCAGCAGCTTCTGAAGGATCAAGAGACTGCTAAGCTCTTTGGAGCATTTTTGACTGAAGGGAAAAGAAAAAAGCTTCTGTTTGCCTTGGAAAGACACCTTATGAAAAAGGTCCTGCCTATCATCAGGGAAGTAATTCTGTCATCCTTCTGTGGAGAGTTCAGAACATTGTGTCATAAATGCATCCCTTCTTCAAGCACAGACAATGCCAACAGGTGCAACCCTAACAGCTCTGTGCAGGAATAGTGCAGGTCTAGTAGAATGAACAGAGTGCAGGGAGAATGGAAAGAGGGTGGCAGAAGAGGAAAGGAGGAGATGTCAAAAACACAATCCCTTCTACGGAAATTAAACTACAAATCTCAACTGCTTGAATGCTGAATTACAAGCTTTATACCTTCAGATGTTGCCTGCCATGCAGGGGAAAACAAACAAACAAACAAACAAAAACCACCCCAGACAAAAAACACTGGGAAAACCCAGGAAAAAAGTTCAGATGATTGCACAAAAGGCTTCAGAATTCTCCTTTGAAATATGAGAGAGGATCCAGACCAATGGATGCAGTATTGACATGAAAGAGAAAGTCCTCAACTGAGCTAATAGTGCACAACACAAGGAAGACACAATTACCTGGCAAATGACAGAAATTACCTTTAATCTCCTATGGCCATTACATCATTTAATCTGAACAGTTCTATGATCAGGAATCACACAGAGGTCAGCTGGGCCACTGGGCAGAATCTCATCACCAACAACAGTAAAAACAAGGGTTGTTTTTTTTTGCTTTCCTGCTCAAAATATTACTTAAATATGGCATTTAGCATCCCTGTTCCTGCAGTAATGAGAAAACTGTGTATGAACAAACAAACCAAATCTAACATGTCTCTTGTCATTCACTTCTTCTAATAAATAACACCAGGCAGATCCCTGTGGGGGTGGTGGCTGTCGCTTCTGTTTTCTTCAGCTCAGCCTTTTACCCTTGGACTGCCTGTCCTTGTGGAGTGGGAACAGCTGAGGAGGTGATGAGAGAAGCAGTGTGGGCTGGTGGGCACATTATCAGGTGGGAAGTCACAGGTTTGCTGTGGAGTCACCACTCTGTTTTCTGAGAGTCATTCACATTTCTGTGGGACATGGAGAGGGAGACCTGGGCAGCTCAGGAGACAAAGATGGGCATATTTGACAGTCTCTGTGCTTGACACACCCTCTCCAGAGAGTGAGTTCAGCATGAATAAGCAGTAAATCAAGATCTTTTTCCAAGCAGACTAGTATCTACCTAGTTCTAAATCCTCCAGAGTTTCCTGTGGGAGTAGATCCTTTTTCCCACTTCCCTCCAAAAAGAAAATAGCAGGAAGCTGTTCTGTGATTTGTGCTTGCCTGTAAGAAATTGGCCTGTGAGAGGTTTCCCTGTAGAGAAATGGGAAGATAGTTATTTGAGATGACTCTAAGTTGTTAAATTTACACACTCTCCTGCCCGGGTGTGTCTGAGTAGCCTAACCAGGACCTCTGTGTGTGTGGAAAAATAGAGGTTCCCTGTTAATATCTCGGCTTCCTCATGACTGGTGATGACAAACCATGTTTGAGCAGGTCTTGTACATGCTTTAGGAGTCAGCAGCTGCAATGAGGGGATAGTTTTGGGTCAGAAGTTTGCTTGCTTCAGCCTCCAAGAGCTCATCAGCTACCAAGACTCTTAGGCAAGGTTGCTGTCTGTTGTCCTGTTTATTCATTTTGGGGATCAGTGTGACAACAAATCTGCCTCTCTGTTGGGTAGAGAAATAAAAAATACAATCTGCTACAACTCTTTCTGTCACCCTCCTGCTACCAGAGCTCAGGTCTTCTCCTGATTAATCATCTATTCTGTGATCCTATTGAAATTAGCCTCGATGCCAACAACACCCTCTTCTGTGTTACCAGTTCTGTAACTGGTAACAGTGTACCAGTGTACCAGTACCAGTTTGGTGGGGTCCTTGGGGTCAATACAACCCTGCAACCCTTCCTCTGTTATTTTTTTCTGCTGCTTTCAGATTGTGATTCATATTTCATTCATAAAAGTCCTGGTATCTGTGTTACAAATCTCTCCACGCTGGCCAGCAAACCCCATTAACCTAAAGATGATCAGATGAGGCTCCATGATCATGCTTGGGCTTACAGATTTTTATGCAGCTTGTCCATTCTGCAACACCTGCCCTGCCACAGCAGGCAGATTTATCACCAGGAAATCTCCCTTCTTCACTGTCCACCACCAGCTTGGTTCTTTGCAGGCAAGGTGAACAATTTTAGTCCATCCTTCTGTGTTTGAATGAGGGTTTGCTCTTTCCAGGCCTTAAAATAGGGAGAGACTTTTAACAGATTTTAAAATGGAACTTAGGACCCTAAGTCATCACACATTTTTTTGAAAGTCGTCCTCTGCATCCATATCAGGTTACTGCTCAGCTGCATGACTTTTCTTAGACTATCTGAAAGTGGATCTGAACTGCTGTGCTCCAAAGTGGGGTTATTTTAATATTATGCTGAAATACTGACAATGAAAACTTGTTGCTTTAGTTAGGCGGTGAGCACTGTCATCCTGGGTCTTAAGAGTTTGAGTAAGCAGAGTTTGATTGCTGAAATAAATTTTTACCATTTTGGAGTTCACAAGGTTCATTTTACTGCAAATGCTATTGGTGTCTCCCTTCCACATTTCACTGGGCACATGAAGTGAGGACAACATGCTACCTGCAAATCAGAAGGTTACTGTGTGTTTTCTGGAAACACTCCTTTCATGGGCCAAAAGGACAAGTTGAAGCAGAATGAGGCATCTTTTAGTGCAACCAAGGCTTGCCTAATTGAATCAGAAGCTCAAGAATTCACATAGCAGTACAGCAGTACTTAGCAACCTGCTGGCCACAGATCCAGCTGGAGAATGGTTGAAGACTCATTTCAACTCTGATGCAGAATTGCTGAACAGTACAAGACTGCAGAATGCACTTCATCTCCCATCTGCACACACTTGCTCTGGGGCCAGACACCAGGACTTCTGGTGTCCCAGTGAAATCTCAGATTTTAACTATTTGGTTTGGTTTACAGATCAGGCAAGAAAAGTCCTGAATTTTTGCAAGCAAGTAATGTGTGCACCCTTTCCGTACAGAATGCTGTCAGATGGACTTGCTCAGCAGGAAGGGTCACCACAGCCCTCAGCAATCACTTTCCAGCTGGACTGACTAAACAACAAAGCAATGCATTCCATAGACTTGTCAGAAATTCTCTTTTTTTGTTTGCTTGGTTTGTGTCTGACCATTTGGTTTTACTTCTAGGATCAAGGGTACTGGGATGAGACACAGTGCATCCCACAAAGTGTTTCTTTAACATGTGCCATCAGGACACCTTGTGGGGAATCTGCAGTGGCAGATTTGGGAGCTCATTTAGCCCATGGTTTGTCTTTGCTCTGAGAAACATGATGAATGAGTAATAAAGATGCAAAGGTGATTGATTAAAGCTGAGGAAAAAAATCCAGCTCTGCACCCATTACTCTTGAAAAGTTCTCTAGGGGGGAAAATAATCAGGAAAGAAAATCTTACAATGCATGTTCTTACAGACAGTGATGGCTCTGACATCAGCCAGTGTTGCCAGGAGTCACATGCATTGGGAATGGGCAGGTTTCAGACTGCAGCATAAGAAAAACTGGGAGATCAGTGCTCCATGCTTGTAACAGGTACGCTGGGATTTGTTTCCCAATGATGCTGGCCTCTCATGAAGACTGAAGCTATGATAAGAGGGTGTAAAATACTACCATTATTCCTTCCTAAAAATCATATATGTGCTTTTTATAGATGAAAAATCATCAGAAAAACTAGAAAGCAGGAGAGAAAAGGATCTGAGGATTTTCTTTGTCAGCAAAAGATATCCTTCCTTTGGCCACCACCCCAAGCCTGCCAGAGTTCAGGGGGTGTTTGGACAGGGCTTTCAGGCACAGGGTGGGATTGTTGGGGTGTCTTGTGCAGAGCTAGGTGTTGGACTTGCATGATCCTAGTATGTCCATTCTAGCTCAGGTTATTCTGTGATTCTGTGATAGTCAAAGTTCAGCTTCAGGAAAAGCACAGAGACCTTGAAATGTCACCTGGCACAAGCCAGGGCCTAGCCCTGTGGTTCCCAATTATTTTATATCTGAGTCTGTCCTCTGAGAGCAATCAGTAATCACATACATCACTCTGACTCTGACTGTTCATCTGCCTCAGGGCTGCCAGGGCTGCCCTTAACCTCACAGGGCTCGTGCTGGGCAGTCTGCAGTGTCCCAGGCCTCGTATTACACCTCTGCTAATGTGAAACTCTGTCACACTGGGTGTGCTCAGTTTAATTATGCTTCCAGGTACTCTCCTCATTAGCAGGCTTCTCAAATGATACAGAAGATTCAAGGCCTATGCTACGAGAAGCTGAGAGACATATTGACAGAAGTATTTGTATAAATCTCAGCCATTTTCCTCTGACTTGTATCTTGATAAGTTCTGGGCAACTAATTGAGATAAAAGTCTAAGCTGTACAACTCCAAAAGAGCTGAAAGGGTATCAGTGGAGAATGAGGGGAAACAATTAAGACAGTCTGAGCAAATGGAAGGGGAGGCAATTTAAGATGGTCATAAGTTATAAAAATAGTGAGTATTTGCTCTTGAGGAAAAGAGACAGTGAGACTGGGAAGCTGTGGCCATCTCACTTTTACCACATCACCTAAATCCTTGTCTTGCTCCTACAAATACCATTACCCCCCTACAGGAGGCACACACCCTCCCCCAGGTAAATGTGATCATTTGGAAGTCACCTCAGTGAAAACCAGGAAGGCCTAAAGTTCCCAGCTATGTGTCACTGCAAGATCAATGCTCCAGCCTGTGTGCCCTGCTCAGCAGAATTCCCACTGGGATAAAACTAGCGGGAGCTGGGGCTTCTGTCCCTGCAGCATGGCTTACCTCTCCTTCAGCCAGCCAGGAGCACTCCCTGCAGAGGTACAGACGGAGGTTAACACGTGGGTTGCTCAGTAAGGGGTGCCTTGTCTTTGCAGGGTGTGCACAAAAAGAGCTGAGGCCACCTCGAGCAGATTGTCCCCAAGTATTGAGGTGCCCCGACAAGCACCCGCCGATCGTGCCACCAAGGAAGTGGCTGCAAACCTCTCATTGCTCACTGATGAGCTCCAGAACTGTTTTTACACCTTCTTCTCTAAATAAGGAAGCTGCCTGTGAGGCCTCTGACTCCCCGACCAATTTGACTCCTTTGCTTCCCACAGCCAATGAAATCCCACTCCTGCCTCCAGTCTTGGGTGACAGCACTCCAACCTCAGCAGGCAGGGAGGATGGCAGGTTTGTGTTACAGCCCTGGCAGCCTCACCTTGGGCAGGCTGTTGATGTCAGAGTGATGATGTGGGCAGGGACAGCCCCTGCACTATAAAGATGGCTCAATCAAATATAACGGAGGCTGCCCAGCGGGAAGCAGGATCTACAAACCATGGTCCCCACCAGTTGGAGTCCTGCTGGCCTGTCTCTGCTCCCAACCCAACTGCTATCGGGCTTTAATTTCAGGTCAGCAAGCTCTATTTGCTTTCCAAAAATAAGCCTCTGCCACCATGCTGAAGGGAGAAAAACAAGAAGGGCGGTATTTTTAGGGCCATTAATTCTGACCACGTGCCCAGGAGGTGAACCGGATGGCCACGGCACAAAGACTTCTCATCACTATGTCCTGCGACGCCAGCGCTCACCGGACGTTGCCTGCCTTCCTTCTCCTGGGTCTGCTAGCCGGGATTGCTGCCACGCACCCAGCTGTAAGCAGAACTAATGGCACATTGCTGGAGAGAGGATGGCAATCTCTGCTGTCCAGGTCCATGGCTGGGATGTCAGGGGAGAAGGCAGATGTGAACTGGGAGAGTGACTATTTGCTAGGAATCAAGAGGCAGCGGAGGCTTTACTGCAACGTGGGCATCGGGTTTCACCTTCAAATCCTCCCAGACGGAAGGATAAGCGGAGTTCACAATGAAAACCAATACAGTGAGTTGCATCCAGAAATGAAATAGAATAGATGTCACTTAATTGCTGTGAACTCTAGTAATTACCCTTCACAGAGTGTAACTGTTATGACTTGATATTATTAATCTGTGCTGCATCTCTTGCCTTTTAAAAGTCTCTGGGATCAATAAACATGAGAATCCTTCAGGCTGAAACATGGCATGAAATGCTTAGACAAATTTAAATACTTTGCGGCACAGATGAGAAAAGACAAACCAGGTCGAAAACTGACTCTGCTGCATTTTCTTGCTCTCACCTTCTCATATGCCTTTTGAATCTGGGAGGTGTTTGCTGAGTCCAGAGGGCCAGGGCGTGATTCTTGAATCCTAGCTGACCAGTATTTTTGGGACACTCAGTGTGTCCCATGGAAGAGGTTTGCTGGTCCTGGTTTGCTCATGCTTGTGGGTGCTGTTCTGTTACCCTAAGAATTAAGGAAAGCATTAGTTGTGTGGATTTGAATTTCCTGTAAAGGGCAGTTGCTAAAATCTTTTGCAGCAGATGTCATGAGGGATTTCAAAATGCAGGCCACACTTCTTTAAGGCTCAGTATAAAACCTTTTGTAAGTTTGGCATGTTAGATAAAAATAATTTTCTTATTGAAAAGGTCCAGAGTCTGACAGATGAAAAGAGTTTGATAGAGCAAAAGACTTATACAGAATGTAATTACAATTTTAGAAAAACTATTTTCAAATCCTGCAACATATAGGAAAACCCATGATCTTCTCTGTGTATATTTATTTTGCTGCATTATGGATATAAATCTTATTAAGAATATATGACAGGTTTGTTAGGGTTTAAAAAAAGATATCTGAATTGCCTTCCATTAGCTCTAGATTCTATGATAACACTCCTATTGAACTTCATGTTTTTCAGGTCTTTTTGAAATATCCACTGTAGAAAGAGGTGTTGTAAGTCTGCTTGGTGTGAAAAGTGCTCTCTTCATTGCAATGAACAGCAAGGGCAGGTTGTATGGGACGGTAAGTATAAGTGCAAGTAGTTTCTCAGTTTAAACAAAAAGGTTTTGAAGTGTTTTGTTTTGGTTTAGTGTTTTGCTTTGTTTGTTTGGGTTTAGTTTGTTTTGGTTTTGTTTGTTTCAGTCTTTTCCTTATGGAAATCTCTGATTACAAGCAGAGAAAATAGCCCTCGTGTTACAGGGAGCCTGCCCAGCCTGCTGTCATCAGTGCTATTTAATGCAACGAGCAGCGTGGCTGTTTCAGGGCTGGGATTTTAAATCTTTCCTGTAAGAGTGTACAGGGGACACCTTAGGAAAATGAACATATTCTGCAAGTAGTACAGATTAATTAGATGGCTTGTTCTAAAGTCACAGGGCTGCAAACATTGTAGCAAAGCTGAACCCAGTTAATTCCATCCTGCATTGCATTGTGTGTAGGAGAGGCACAATTATAGCTATTTCCAACAGCTACCCTTAGTAAAATAATGACTGCAAAGCTCCCTCTTACCAAAAACAACCACACCATCAAGAATAAATAGGAAGTCTACCCTACAAGGTCAACATGTGTGGCTGGGGTTATTTTAATGAACAGTTTTGTGAGATCAGTTGTGAAGGGTGAGAAAATAATAATAACTATTAACAATGGCATGCAAAGCATACTGTAACACCATCATACTCATCTAGATGATTTGCTATCTCAAAGCAGTTTGACCTCTGAGACGTGAGCAACACATCTCCAGTCCCAACATCCAGCAGAAAAAGTGCTTGTTAGGAGGTGTATTTGAAAGAGGCTGGCTCTGGGCAATAGGCAAAATCAGCCCTTCTCAAGGTAATGAATGGTACTGGTTGGATCAATCCCTTTTGTCAAGGAACAGTGGAGTCCTTTCCTTTGGACAACTGTAATTTCAACAAAGCATTGCAGTTGTTTGAAATAATGCCAAATGTGAGGGACTGTGGCTGTTACTAATCTGACTGATCCCTTCTCACATTCATAATGACAGTAGGACACTTTAATTTTCCACTTCAGAAATATTATTTTAATCACATATGATCATAAGCCTAAAAAGTGCCACAAATCCAACTGCTTAACTTGGCTGGGTCTTCTTAAAGAAGTGCAGGGTCTGGCTTCAGAAATCCATTTGACTTTTTCCCCCCGCTTTCAATACAGTTTTGTTTATCTTCAAAGACACTTTCAAAAACTGTAAGAGGTGCATTTTCCCTTGTACAGCACAATGCCCTAAGTTAAACTCTTACAGGCTTTGGGTGGTGTTATCACACAGATGCCCAAATAGAACTGCATTGGTGGCATCTCATGTGCCAGACGTTTGAAGTCAGAGAATTATTCTGCTTTCTCTTTTAATTTCCTCTGCATTTGTCTCCTGCTTGTCCTTGCACCTCCTCTCCCAGATAATTCCCTCTCCTTGAATTTTCATGTTTTGACATGGAGAAAAAGAAAACTATTTTTCCAGCTTAAAACTGGCTGCATAGTTAAATTTTACTAATGGTTTAAGAAAGAAAAGATTTATTGCTAATCAAGTCTCTTATTCAAGCAGGCAGTTGTCCCTGGACACTGCTGTTTGGAAAAGTTCTGAAGGTTTTGACAGCAAGCTTATCACTTTTTTTATAAATGACAGAACTTCTGGCAGAGGGGAGGTCTTAAATAAAGCTGTTGTTTGGGCGAGAGGGTGCTATGCTGACAGAAGTCATTACTTGCAAATAAAATGAAGAAATCCATGATTTATAATGAATTAACCCGATCTGCCACAGGAAATACACAGTCCATTATCTGGACAGGTGGCATCTGAGTTCATCTGACACCAAATTAGCACCGAGGAGGGAGATTTATTGTTGGCCGCAGTGGCTGCGGCACCACCTGTCGCACACTGCGACGAGCCCTGGTGTAAAAACGCGAGGAAGAAAAATGACCTGGGCCTTGGTGGAATAGTGATTGTACCTGATCTGTATCCCCACCCCCTTCCCTTGCTGTTCCTTAGGCTGTTTTCCAAGATGAGTGCAAATTCAAGGAAACCTTGCTGCCCAATAACTACAATGCGTATGAATCCAAGGTTCACCACGGCGCTTACATAGCCCTGAGCAAACACGGCAGGGTGAAGAGAGGAAACAAGGTTTCTCCTGCCATGACAGTGACCCACTTCTTACCAAGAATATGAGCACCAGCAAAACAGAAGATTAAATCCCAGGACGAACTGTTTCATTTTGCACATGGGGAATAACCTCCCAGGTAAAGTATTTATACTGGTCATTGAAAAAAAACAAAAAGAAATCTCTATATGTATGTGTATATTTGGATAAGAAAATGATTTGTACTAGATTAATCACATAGCATATGTAATACAATGTTGCTGCTCTTCTACTCGGTACAAATTTTACATGGCTTTGTGCCTCCTTTGGTGCTGTACAGAGGGAAATGCAAGCTGGAGTGCAAAGGAAGTTTTTGAAAGACGCAGAATGGCTGTGGGCAACCATCTAATCAATCATAGGTGATTTACTAAATATTATTTACCTCAGATAATAACCTCTTGTGGTGCGCTGTTTACATGTCATGGGCCAAATCACCCGATGATTTTGCTTCACCAGAGCTTCAGGCAGTTCACTCCATCTGAATATCTGCCTGCAACCCCTCCTCTGCAGACTGTGTCCTGTCCTGTAAAGTCCTCAACCTGTTTGGATCATTAAGGTGCCAATTCCACAACTGTTTCTACACAAGCAAACTGTCTGTTCCTGGAGCCTCTCTGTCTCTGAGGAGACCCTCTGATTCTCCAGGGTCTCCTCAGCTGAACTGGTTGGCAAAATGAAGACCTACAACCAATTTCCCGTGGGAAGAGCCACAGGATAAATCACAGATGGGTCCCAAATGCAAAACTGATTTGGAGCTGAGGATTTTGAATGGCATTTTGTGAGCTTAGTTTAGACTTACCTCCAATATAGATGTGTACATCTTTAACATTAATATTTATATATAATAGACATGGGATGAGTGAGTGTGCATCTATGTAATTACATACTTTTAATGAATCAAACATCCCAGTCTCCTGATGCCCAGGTACCTTTATATATATAAAAAAAAGAAATATTTAAAGACATTCTATTTCATTTAGCCTGAATGTTGTTAATCTCTAAGAACTAGAATTGGTCTGTGGGGTGCATTTTATAAAGTATAAGAAACTCATGGAAGCTTCCAGCAAAGGGTTATTTTAGAAAACTCTGTGTTGAGTTTTAACTGTCTTAAGTATATTTGGTTCTTATCATACCTCCCTGAGGTATGAAGGACAGAGAAAGGAGGCTACACAAGCATACCTTCCCATGTTGGGAGAGAGGAATTCGTGCCATAATTCCAATTTCTGTCACTTGCAAAGCATCAGTTTCAAAGACAACAGAGCAAGTTGTATGAAACACTCTTCAAAGCTCTCCTAGAAGCTGTACAAATGGCACATAACCTTGCCTTGCTATTTTGACAGCCCTTTTCGAGATCACCAATGAAGCTGCATTCTCCATGCCTTTGAAAGAGTATTTTAAGAGGCCCTAAGTCAATAGTCACTATAAATGTCAGTTACCAGAAGCCTTGGGATTCCTGCATTGGTGGCGTGCTCCTAAATTTGAAACTAGATTCAATGCAATGTCAGAGCATGAGCATTTTCAGCATAGATGGACCATGCTGCTGCAGAAGTGAATATCTGAGTGCAAGATTATCTCCCATGTCCAGCCAAAATGGGGCTATGTCCAGCCTTGACATGCCATTCTATTTGCAGGGGCTGTCTATTCGTGATGAATTTGAGCCTTCTGACATGCATGAGAGACACTGTCAGGGCCAGATCCTCAGCTGGAGTAAATCAGCCCAGGAAAACTATCAGTTTATAGCTGCAGAAGATTTGGCCCAAAGAACATAACCACAAGGATGTACTCACCACCATTCCCAAGAAGCTGTCAAGGCAATTGTTTTGTGAACACGCATCTCTAGTGTAACTTATACTTGAATTTATCTGGTTCAAATGTAAGTGATGATCAGAGTGCAAATGAAGAGCAAAAAAGAGTGGAATGCTGCTCACAGTCCAGGAATGGGATACTTTGGAAGGAAAGGAGTTGAAAGGAATTGCCCTTCATTTTCTGGTCTTGCCATATTTCAGAGAGAAGCCAAGATGACACACTTTTTTCACCCACAAGGTGTGGAGCAGTTTGCTTTGGAAAAATGTGCATTTGAAATGAAAAATCAGGATGTATTGAGTAGGGAGAGAGTGGGTGAAAGAAAAGTTTGGAGGGTATCAGGCAGTACATTGACCTAGAATCCCTAGAGGTACAGAGAGTTGTGCTGAAATACTTTACCTGGCAGCCTGTATCCTGCTGTTATAGTCCTAATTGTCTTTGAAATGAAGTTTGAAGGATTATGGAAGAGTCCAGGGATGTAGAAGGAAACAGAGTTCAAATGCTGGCACACAAGTTTGTTTCTGATCACAGCTTAATCCAGCATCCTTATGACAGGGTAAAGTCTGTTCCCTCTTAAACCAGGGCAGCCTAGAGAAAGTGATTGTTGCCAGGACTGCTAAGGGACAGCTGGCACAGAAGGTGGGAATCAGACTCACTGGCTCCATTTTGCACACACTGGTCAAGTGAGGACAACCTGTAGACCAGGTCACAAGAAGTCAGGACAAGAGGAAACGGCCTCAAGCTGTGCCAGGGGAGGTTCAGGTTGGACATCAGGAGGAATTTCTTCACTGAAGGAGTGGTCAGGCATTGGAACAGGCTGCCCAGAGAGGTGGTGGACTCACCATCCCGGGAAGTGTTCAGGAAATGACTGGCTCTGCTCTGGTTGACAAGGTGGGGATTTGTCAAAGGTTGGACTTGATCTTGGAGGTGTTTTCCAACCTCAGTCATTCTGTGATTCTGTAAATCTGTTTAGTCACAGCCTGCTAGGCTGAGACTGTTCTTACAAACTGCAGACCCTTTTGGATGCAGTTTTGGGGGGCGTTTGGAAAGCCCCATCAGTCACTCTGCTGAGTTACTCTTTACATCACTGCTTTTTTCCTCATTACACTTCAATTGAGACAGATTAACCTGGAAATCACAGCTGAAATCAAAGAAGGGTATGTGACTATATAAAAGAAAAAAAAAAGCTCATGAAACTAAAGGGATTTCCCAAATCAGGGCCAAATTAGGAACTTCAAAACATATCTTGTCTCAAGTGTGCATCAACAGGGGTTATGCCACGGGCTATGAGCTCTGAAAGCATTGCTGTGAATGCTCCACACCAGTCTGTCATGCCCACATTTTGCACATGGGATTCTCCTGTGGAGTTGATGCCTATTTATGCAACTTCTCCTTCCTCAGTCAAACCCCATAACATTCTAAGACTTAATCCACCACTGTTAGAAAGCAGATTTGGCTGGAACTGAATCATGTTCTTAAATAAATGTATTTTTCCCAGACATGCAAACACAGACACATACACAGTGGAAAAGCAGAGTAATATTTGTATACCTCACTAACTATTTCAATTCCAAGATTTTATTTTGCACAGTAAAATGGTGCCAAAGTTCTCAGATGACTTTTTTTTTCACTAAAATATACCTCATGTTCTGACTCGATATGGACTCACAATTGAGACTGTAAATTTGCAAGAAACACAAAACTGTCCAATCAATTGTTTGTGAAATTGCTTCTATTTTTATATGTATGTGCTGCGCACAATAGTTTAATGTATTCATAAAATAAAATTTTATACGTTTTTGGTAGTGTTTTGACTCTAAATCCCTCTTAACATTTGTTTTTTTCCTTGATTCAGAAACACTGTATTAACTCCTCCTCCAAACCTAGTTTTTATTCACTCTAGAATTACAGTATGTATTGGTATACTTCAAATTTTTATAGATTTTAGTGCAATTCAGATTTCTTGCCCAAGTAGTGTCTAGGTGTCCTGGGAGGCATGGGCACTTCCCATGCTCCCTTCCCACTCTGTGCTCTCATCTTAGGGGATGAAAAATCTACCAGAAATTTTGGGGGCAAGAGATGGTGGATAAGCCTCATACCTCTATGAAGAACAGGAAACATTTTGCTGAGTTTACCTCATTTTCTGCTTCCTCACAGGTAATCTGAAACTTAACAATGTCTCTGTTTCTATGGAGGTATTTAGATGGAAAGGACTGTTGGAGGGCTAGAATCCAACCTCTTACATGAGTGCAGGACCAACTTCAAAGATAGGGGGAGATATATCAGGAAGAATCCTATCTACCCATCTCCTGAAACAGCCTCTGCAACAGAGCTTCATGACTCATTAAGTTCTGGTTGAAACTCTGGATAGCAACTCAAAGGGGATGAAACCCATGGATGTCTCAAAAGGGTGACCAGAGCAGCCCATGCTCTAGTGAAAGAGTCTAAGAGGGGTTGGCATCTTCTATAAGGTCTTTACACAAGACACATTAGAAAGCATCCTTCCTGCTGCAGCTAACTCTAACGAACGCAAATGGCTGCAGAAATCATCTGAAGGATTCAGTACCATGAAGGGAAAGGGAAAAAAAGGGAAAACGGAAGGCTTTCTGGTAGCTCTCATGTACAGGATAAGCTCAGGTGCAGGTACAGAAAGCTCAGTGGGAGACACAGGCCCATGAACTGTGTGGCTTCAGTGCAGCCTGAGACCACATTCAGAGCAAGGGGCAGCACCAGTGCCAGAGCTGGGACCCAGAACCCCCCTCTCTACTGGGCTGAGCCCCCAGTGTGGGCAGCAGGGGAGGAGGGATTCTGCCCCTCTGCCCCCTCTGCTGAGACCCCCCTGCAGGGCTGCATCCAGCCTGGGCCCAGCACAGGAAGGACAGGGAGCTGCTGGAGCCAGGCCAAGGGCATCAGAGGGATGGAGCAGCTCTGCTGGCAGGAAAGGCTGAGGGAATTGGGATTGTTCAGCCTGGAGAGGAGAAGGCTTTGGGGTGACCTCATTGTGGCCTTGCAGTGCCTGAAGGGAGCCCACAGGAAAGATGGAGAGAGACTCTTGACAGGGGCCTGGAGTGACAGGACAAGGGGGAATGGCTTCCCACTGACAAAGAGCAGGTTTAGTTTGGATATTAGGAAGAAATTGTTCCCTGTGAGGGTGCTGAGGCCCTGGCACAGGTTGCCCAGAGAAGCTGTGGCTGCCCGATCGCTGGCAGTGTCCAAGGCCAGGTTGGATGGGACTCTGAGTAACCTGGAGTAAGTATTGGCCATCTAATTAAAGATATGCTTATAAAAGGAAATAAAAAAGCCCACATGTCTTTTGTATTGGTTTTGGGGAGTTTTTTGTTTTATTTGTTTTACTTTAGACAATTAGGTCCCAGGTATTTAACTACAGGTGACTTTGTTACTTCAAAAATGGCCCAACTGCAAACTCTTGTGCTCCATGTTCAGAATCACAACGACTTGCAGAAGCCAAGAGGACATTTGGTTTCCTTGTCAGAACCCAAGATTAAAGGAGGAAGTAAGGATCTCTTCCAGCTGCTGGATGACTGAGGAGACTCAGACTTTTAAGATAAAACTCTTAAAACTGGGAATCTCTATGTTTAATATAAGTAATGCAAACTGGAATTGCAGTGAACTGCAGTGAGCAATCCTGGTTAAGGAAATAGCTGTCATTGGAGAAAAAAAAAAAAATGAAAACAAACAACCAAGTATGCAGCCACAAGCAGAGATTTTTTTTCTTTCCAGCCAAGCTCTGCTTCCAGCTCAGTCCAAAAGCATGTTTGTTTTGGAAGCCATAAGCTGCTGAAAAGTGTTTGGCCAAAATCCAAGGGGCCAATAAGTCCAGATGAGCTGAACAAGCTGTGTCCTTGGATCATGATGTTTGAACATATTATTCAATCCTGGATCTCATGAGCATAATTCTTGGTAATTTTTAGTCACAGGGTGTGGACCAAAATGCCTTGATTAGGACTAATTTTTCCCCCCCTCACACTTAACTGTTTACAACTCACAATTTTATTGTATGCTTTCATGAACCATAGCTGACAGCTCTGGAATAGCTTCTCCAAGGACAATGAGACCACACCAACTTACGTCAAACAAGAAATCATTAAAGATGATATCTAAAACAACACAGCTTATAATTATATTTGTTTTGGGGCACTCTGGAGAAGAGCTTTCTTTCCTTTTTTTTTTTTTTTTTTTTTTTTTTTTTTTTTTTTTTTTTTTTTTAATTTAAATGAGAAATGACCTATCCTGACTCATTCCAGGTGGCTGGAGCCTCATTTTTGCTGGAGTTACTTTGCCTATGACCTGAGCCCAGGACTCACTAGTCTGACCCAAATATTCCAGCTTATTGAAGAGACAAAACCCCAAAATTATGCAAAAACCCAAAGAAGGGAACTAATGCTAATCAGCATAGGTGTCACTCAGTGAGATCAGAAGCACTTTAACTACATCAGTTATCCAGTAAGGGACAAGCCAGTTTACATTTAACCCAGGGTCAAAACACAGGTGGAATGGCTTCAGAGTCACAAGAGAGGAGGTTTAGATTGGACGTGAGGAAGAAATTGTTCCCTGTGAGGGTGGTGAGGCCCTGGCACAGGTTGCCCAGAGAAGCTGTGGCTGCTGCCCCATCCCTGGCAGTGTCCTAGGCCAGGCTGGATGTGGCTCTGAGCAAGCTGGGATAGTGGAAGGTGTCCCTGCCCATGGCAGTGGAATTGGAATGAGATGGGCTGTGAGGTCCCTTCCAACCCAAACCACTCTATGATGATGATGATTTTGCAAAGGCAATGACTACAGAAACAGAAACTGTGGGAAAGTGGATATGTATGGGGGCATGTCTCGGTGTCACTTTCTGTAAATCTTGAGCAAACCTGCAGATGTGTTTGCACATTTTAAAGAGAAACTTGCAGATTTCAAAACAAAAAAGCTAATTTCCAATGGGATTTTTTCCTTACACCCCTATAACAATCAGCATGCAGGTCCACAGGCCACCTGGGTCACTGGAATTTCTTGTGTATGAATTTCTTATGGATGTTTGCATTCTGCAGAACCTCAGTTCATGCTGAGATGGTCATCAGCTGGTCATGAAGGTGGTACCTTGAATTTATTTCCATTCTTCCACCAGAAGTGGAGACTGAGGGAGGAATCAACCATGGAGCAAAGGGTCAAGAAGTGACACCAGTGTCAAAGAGATATAGTCATGTTGAGGGTAGGCAGATGGGCTAACCAGCCTCTGGCATGTAAGAAAGTTCATTTGTCATCATGGAAAGGATAATAAATAAGATTTTAAAGATTATATATATATATAATTTCATTTCTAAGTTTTGAAAAAACTGTCAGCAAAGAAATCCTTGCTTTTGGAGAACTGAGCAGTTTGATGACAGTCCAGAACTTCATTAAAGGTAAGAAAAACAGCCTGATTGACTTATTTGAAAGAGAATGCATTTCCCAACTAGCCTTGGCATAGCACCAGCTTGTGACAGCTGTGAAAATGGCCAAAGATCAATAGGGCCCAGGTGCAGGATCAGTGTCCCAGCAGCTGATGAACCTTTGCACAATGTGACTCTCAAGTTCCTCCCTGCCAGCAACGTGGCAGGCTTAGAAAGCAACATGAAGAACAATTGTGTCTACACTGAAAAAAACAATAAATTGTAGCTGCACATCAACCTGAAAAGTCATTTTGTGAAGGAAAACCTGAATCAGGGACAGAGTTCAAGACATATTTTTGCCAGATTTCTGTTCAGTCTCATAAATCCTCCTCAGTGTGCTCTCTGTCACAGAAATACCTCAGAAAACAGAACCCAGCTTCTGAGCAAAGATGAGCTAACAGAGTTTGGCTGAAGAAATGAAGCCAGTGCTCCTCATCTTGCCCTGTCCCTTGCGAACTTTGATCTCCATGTTTCTTTAAAGGACTCCAGAATCATAGACTGGTCTTGCAGTAGCTTAGGGAATCTTTCTTTTTTCCTTGCACTAGAAACACTGAGTACAAGGACAATGTTCAGTCATGACTTTCTTATTATTTAAGCTTTTGTGTTTAAAAAATTACTCTTAAAACTTATAGAGAGCAAAGATTTCTCCAATGAAGTTTTAGTTTCAAAGACATCCCACAAAAAATAAGTCTCTGAGCTAAAGAGCAACACCTGCAATTGCACTGAGGCAGCTCAAACCATATCAGTCACGTACTCTGTTATTACTGTCCCACAGCAAGAGTGCCCTTGGCTGATGATGTCTGCACATTTTGTCTTCTTGTTTCACTGCATCCCGCTCTCCTTCTTTTAATTTTCCATTCCTAATTTCTTTAGCCTATGCCTTTTTTATGTCTTCTTCAAGGAGACAGATCTTAGTGAAACGTGAAACCAAGAGATTGGAGTAAGTTTAAAATTAGGCTACAACAAAGTTTATTATCAATCCTTGTCTTCTGCCTAAGGTGGATCCTTTCTCCCTAAGGGGAAAAAACCATTTAGCTTATTGGAAACTGTCAATGAATGTAGTGGCATATTGAATCCTAGAAATACTTAGATCAGAAGGGGCTCCTGGATGTTTCTAGTCCAAGCTGATATAACAATGTTGGGAAATATGAAACTTTACATAAACCAAAGAGTTTTCCCCAAAGAAAACCATCAGCCTGCTTTTAAGCACCTTGCAGTGTATTATAATAGGAGATGCATGACTGAAGTGGCTTTCTTGTTGAGGCTGTGTATCTGTGTCCCCAGGATTCCTTAGCACCTGGAAGCAAGCACACCAGGAGAAAGAAGAAACTTTCTCAGACAAGACACGCTGCCTGGGCAGGCAGATCACTGGGCATGCACAGGGTAGATTTCAGAATCCAGACAACCTTCAGGCCTTCCAAGCCTCAACACCAAACCAGAACATTTTTTTTTCCAGACCTGAGGGGAGTCCACAGGAACAATGGAGAGAGATCCTTGACAAGGGCCTGGAGTGACAGGATAAGGGGGAATGGCTTCACACTGACAGAGAGCAGGTTTAGGTTGGATATGAGGAAGAAATTGTTCCCTGTGAGGGTGCTGAGGCCCTGGCACAGATTGCCCAGAGAAGCTGTGGCTGCCCCTGGAAGTGTCCAAGGCCAGGCTGGATGTGGCTCTGAGCAACCTGGGATAGTGGCAGGTGTCCCTGCCCATGGCAGTGGGGCTGGAATGAAATCAAGATCCCTTCCAATCAGGCCATTCAGTGATTCTATGATTTTTTTTGAAATTGAGGGTATCAACAGCTCTCACCACAAATTGCACCCATCCTCTCTCCCACAATACCTAAGAAAATTCAGACCCCCTTAAAATGACAGAAACACTCTCTGTTCAGAAAACAAAACCTTTTAGGGACTGGTTCTGCTTTGCCTGGGAGCTGTGCCAAGGATTTCAGCTGGAGGAGGAATGAGGCCCTTCATTTCAGTTCATTAGAGCAGGCACACTGCAGAAACTGCTGGTACATGCTGCGGTCCCAAACCCAGTGGGCTGTGCTTACCTCATCTTTTTCACGTAGGTGAGCTGAGCCAGGATGTTTTCTTTAGTCGTGGGCAGTGTGACAAGAATGGGGCCTCCAAATAAGGTCACTCAGGATGTGTTTAACAACACCGGGTGAAGTCTGTGGCAAAGGCATCTGCACACATACACACACACACACAGCATCCACTGTACATTCCCTCGGCTCAGTGCGTCAGTACTCCTAGAATAACTGCTGGAGAGGCACTCCACCCTTGTGCTTCCAATGCTGGGGGTGTGATCGTCCCAGAGCCACTTGTAACACTGATTTTAAGGAAGGGGAGGCAGAGGGATGGGCCCTTGATTTCCGTGGCCTCTTCTGAAGGGATGCAGTGCAAAGGAAATTATTAAGAGCAGAGGTAGTTTCAAATTTGTCAACCCAAACTCTGGTGTGAGCTGAGCAGCAGAGAGCAAGAGGCTTCCTGAAGCCAGTACAGGCACTCAGATGGCACTGAATGCTGCAAAAGGGCAAGCCACCCACCTGTTTAAATATAAGTCAATATGCTTTATTAGGCAAGAGCGCTACAGGTGCTCCTACGTGATGAAAGGAACTCCAGCACTGTGAGGGGACGTGTAGTTTTACTCGTAGGAGAATCCTGGAAGGCAAATCCATTAGACTGAGTAGAAAACTTTTTGGTTTTAACCTGCAAATTTCTTATGGTCCACAAAGCCCTTCCAAAAGATAACTGCAAGTCACTTGTAGTAATTTAAATCTGTTGTAAAATAAAGCTTGTCTTTGCCTTGTGAGTCCTCTCCAGTACTGAGGGGATAAGCAGTAAAAAAAAGCAGCACAAGGGATGACATTTAGCTGCTGAGGGTTTTACAGAGTTGGGGTGATAAGTCTGGATTGCAGAATGTCCTAAAGCTGAAATTCAAAGCAGTCAAAATGGGAGAAAGCGAGACCTCAATCAGCTCCTGTGACCCTCAGCTCCTTCTCTGTACACTTTTGCAGTTAAATGATGATTCCAGGGAGGCCTGATTGTCATCTGTGTTCCAGCAGAGGCAGCTGGCCCAGGTGAGATCCCAGAATACCTGGCTAAACCTGAGCTGAGCTGAGCTGAGCTGCCTCTGGAGCAAGGAGCAGGAGGCAGCAGGAGCAGGCCTAGGACAAAGGCATGGCAGGGAAGGAGGGGAGTGAGACTCATTGAGGGCTGGAGCATCAATCACAGAATGATTGGGGTTGAAAGGGACCACAAAAATCATCTTGTTTCAACCCCCTGCCATGGGCAGGGACGCTTGCCCCTCAGACCAGGTTGCTCAATAATTATCTTGAATAAAATTCATCCTGAAAGCTGGGGTCTGTCTTATCCATCTTTTCCTTTCATCTTTTGCTCTGGAGTAAGGATTTCCTCACTTTACCTTGGTTCCTGACGTTCACAATAGGTGGTAGCTCCTCCAGGCTGTCTCCCACTCTCTTTCCAGGATATGTCTAAGGAGTGCCCTACACTGCTGTGGCACCTGACACTGGCTGTGTAGCACCCCTGCAGTGGGAAGTGGAAAATGTGGCAATGTGAAATGGTTGTGATCTTTAAATTCAGTCCCATTTTTTCCTTTTATTTCTCCCTATAACAATAAATTTCTGTAAATTAACAGCAATTTCTTAGCTGAGAAGTGAGAAAAGTCATCTCAATTCATCAAACACTACAGAGCAATATAGAAATCTGAAAAATCAATACCAGTTTCTGTGGTAAAAGTTGCAGAAATATTGTTATTGCTGATGCATCAACATAACATGCAAGACAAGAAAGGCTGTCATCACTTCTATTATAAGAGAGTTGGCTGAAGGAGTAAAGTAGCTTTCATATACCTGGCTACCCCATCAACAGCTGAATGGGTAGAGGATAAGTGAAATACACACAGAAGGAATAAACAGATCAGCCTGAAATAAAAAAAAGACAATGACTGTAAAAAAACAAACAAAACAAAACAAAACAAAACAAAACAAAACAAAAACAACAACAACAAAAAAACCAAACCAAACCAAACCAAACCAAAACAAAACCTTTATAGGTTTATAGCAAAAAAGTCTATGAAAAAGCAGAATTTGTATTATCATTCTCACAAGCAGGGACTTAATAAATTCAGCCCAGCAGATTAAACAGAACTGAGTAAAGTCTGTAGTACGTTTTCCTGACGCTGTGGGAAACTTTAGAAAATGCCAAACAATTTAAGCTTGTAAAAGTAATCTTTGCTTGTCTGACAATTATAAAAAG
Source organism: Aegithalos caudatus (assembly GCA_013389925.1). NCBI lineage: Eukaryota > Metazoa > Chordata > Aves > Passeriformes > Aegithalidae > Aegithalos > Aegithalos caudatus. Next base: position 168,149 of record WEIU01007043.1, read on the forward strand.
AGAAACAGATGCTCACAACTGGCATGTGCTTAAATGAAGTTGAATAAATTTTTCAAACATCTGAGGATGTTTTCTGTGCCACCAAGGCACAGGAGAAAGATCAGATCAGTGCATGCTGGCAAGCACTGCATAATGTCATGGTGAATATGAAACATCAAACCAGAAAAACAACAGTCACAAAAGAATGACGGAATATTCCAGGAGGGTACAGTGCCTCTGTGAGACACTTCTGCAACTGAAGTGCCAATATCCACATTTCCATAGGAGTCTAATCAAGGGGGCAAAGGAAAAAAACAGAAGAACCAACCAACCAATCAAAAAACCCAGAGTGAAAAATATGGGTGGATAATTTCAACAGCAAATAGAAGGAAATTAAAAAAAAAAAAAAAAGAAAATAAAAAAAAAAAATAAAAAAAAAAAAAAAAAAAAAAAAAAAGAAGAAAAATTAACTCTGTTTTCCTTCTAAGCTACCTTTTAATTTAAAGCATTTCAGATGTCATAACCACTAAAACATCCGAGAGCTGGTTTGTCTTTCAGTACAGCCAGCTTTGTCAGCCTGATCAGTTTAAGATCTGACCCTTATACACTTTGGCTGAAAAGTGCTGTCATTTACACAGGTGAATATACTCTGACGCAAGTCTCTGGATTTACACAGGTGTGGCAGAAGAATTTGGCAGGATTTTACTAATTTTAAATAATAAAAAAACCTAAATCATATCCACTGTTGCAGCAGTATCAATCCATTAATGTTATCAATCCATTATATGGTGATGGTACAGCTCCACAGCTTGTTAATGAAACTAGGAATTATTTACGCTGTGTCCAGCTAGAAACTGAAACTGAACCTAATACTGCTACAGTTAAAATCCTCAGGTTTCATTAAATAAATATTCATTTATAGTTTGGTACTTTTGTCACGTTTATATTAAATTTTGAAAGAAACCTTAACACAGTCTAGTTTTAGAATCTGTCACTCCTATCATTGATTCACCCATATACAGTGTCCCTTTAGTACAGCATTTTCATGTAATAAATGGAATCATCTTTTTTTTTTTTTTTTTTTAATCAGAAAATTTGTTTGTAAAGACCCACAACATTGGCAGGACACCTGAGAAGCAGGTCTTGTATCTTGGAACATTTTTTAAAAACTGCCAGACAATGTGCAATACAGGAGCAAGTGTCCAGCTTTAAAGTGTTTTACATATTATTTTCAGCTGGTTTTGGGCAATTTTAGATTATTTATGTTGAATTCTTATTCTGAATAATAATTTAGATTATTATTCAGAAGGAAACAGGACAAATAAAAGGGACTGTTTATTTGAAGTAGGCTCTGCTCATATCAAGTTCCCTTCACTTAAATGGAGTGACACAAACATCAGCCCAACAGGCTCGTTGTGGAACTTAGACCATAATAAAGGGGGAATCGGGCTCAGGACAACTTAATATTAACTTTTGGTACATTTGCAACAAAATTTTAGCTGTATTTGATGCTTCCACTAAATCAGAATGCAGCTTGGAAACAGTGAGGGGAGATGGGAGTCTGAATAAACACATCTGGCAAAAAAAAAAAAGATAATTCAGGTCCGAAGGGTCATTCCCTTCAGTTCAAGTGCAGTGGATTGCCCTTCCTGGATCCAACAGTAGGGGCGTGGGAAGCTTTCAGATGTCACAGGGTTGTAGATAACATTTGAACATATGATTAGCTTTCGTGAGCTGTCTTTAGAAACCTTACATTTTTCCCCCACACACCTTAGCCAGAGATCCTTCCCTTGAGGTTTCGGGACACTTAAAATGTTGCTTTGCCAACAATCAAGGATGTGGAGAAGGTTTTCCTGTGTGATGTCATGTTGCTGCCCTTTATAAGCCTGTGCAGAGAAGAAGGGATCCTGTCTGAGGATTCACACTCCAGGCACGAGGGGAGGCGAGGAGCAGACGCTGACCCACCATGGAACGGCGAGCCATTGCCCAGGGCATTCCCTGCAGCTCCCTGCTCCTGCTGCTCTGCAGCCTGAAGGCTTCCCTTGCCTTTCCCAACTCATCTCCACTGCTGAGTCCCAGCTGGGGCAATGGAGACCACCTGATGCATCTCTACACCGACACGGAGAGGAGCAGCTTCCACCTCCAAATCAACGCCGATGGCTACATCGATGGCGCTCCTCACCAAACCATCTACAGTAAGTGCTTCCTGCAGACCTCCATGGGAGCAGGGGAGGGACAACAAGATTTTTTTACTTCCTCACCACCTACAGAAAATCCCCTCTTCTCATTAGGCAGGCAGGGAGAGGAGCACAGCCATGGGATGGAAAATACACATCATTATAATTCTCATTTTGTTTAATAAATAAAATTGCTCCAAAGAAATCTAGTGGATAGGGAATTTCATTCCTTGCCTAGCACAACTAAAGATCTATGGTTCCTGTAATACCCTGCAAGGAAAAACCACCTGAACTATCCTTCACTTCATGATTTTACCTCCAGTTTCTGGTGGAAGTTCCTATTAGAGGTCAGTAATGATATCCCCAAATAGCTACTTCCCACTGATGGTGCACAAAGAAACTGCACTGAGGGAACTCACCAGAGCATCAGAGAAAACTGATGGCATCCATAAAATCTGTATTTTGAGGTGGAGGGCTGAAAACTACTACTAAGTTTCAATGTGCACAGAACATGGGCATGCAAAGCTCAGTTAAAAAGGAGGAAACTATGAAAGACCAGACTGGCATAAAAGAAGTGTTGAGCCTTTGGGTTTCATGAGGAGAAACTATGCCCTAATATCACTAAAATGTTCTCAAATCATGTCTTCATAGTTTATTTTATTATATAGTTTATTATTCTATTTCAACAGAGAATAGTTTATTCTTCTTCCTTTGCTAAATATTTGGCCCAAACTCTTTAGTTTGTAGACAAACCTGGGGGGTTTAAGACTTAGGGTTCTTTTATAGCATTTCAAAAATACCTCTTTCTTAGCAGCATTCAAATCACAAGTAGCCCTGCATCATAAAACCAGGTTGTTGTTGTTGTTATTATTATTACTGCTATTTTTATTACATCTATTTTATATTCAGTTAAAAATTTAAGCGTAGGTAATGAAGCTTTGCATAATTAAATAAGGATGTTTTTTAAAGTTATAATTCCATTAATGAGGACAAAGGATCACATTCTGCTATTTTTTAAGGACTTGATAATGAAACACTCATAGAAATACTGGCATTGTCTTGTTATTCTTCCTACATATTTAAAGATTTTATAAAACTCATTTTAGGTATGTTGGTCAAGAACCAGTGTAGTATTTTAGAGAACAACAGACAGCAAAATATCACACTTTCCCCTATCTGCCATGAAACAAGCATAGCAGGATTTGGAATGGTGGAGCAGGGAAGATAGAAATCAGACAATAAAAGGGGTATGAGTGAGGGTGACTGATTTTCTGCCACTGAGCCACCAGACAATGGGAGTTCTGCACCAGGGTGGCATGGCCTGGGTATGCACAGATCTCCTGGGTGGGACAAGGCAACAGGCACTGAGTCAGATGCAAGGAGCAGGTCAAGGAAAGTTGTAATTCCCACTTTACCTGGCACTAGTGACATTGCTCTTGGAGCACTACAGCAATCCCAGCTCAAGCTGGGTGAGCAGAAGGGGGAGCTGGTCTGGCACAGGGTTTTCAGGTGGCCTTGATCACAACCTGTTGTGGTTTTAGTCCAGCAAAGGGGATGCTGAGGGAAATGTAATAACAGAATCAGACTGGCTGAGGTTGGCAGGCACCACAGGGGGTCACCTGCTCCCACCTCCCTGCTCCAGCAGGGCCATCCCAGAGCACAGGATTGTGTCCAGATGGTGCTGGAATATCCCCAGGGAGGAGACTCCACACCCTCTCTGGACAATCTGTTCAGGGCTCAGTCACTGCACAGGACAGAATTTCTGCCTCCTGTCCAGGTGGAACTTCCTGGATATCAGTTCCTGCCCATTATTCTGGTGCCACTGCTGGGCACCACGGAAAAAATACTACAGGGCAGTCACAAAGATGAGGGGGACAAACTTCCCCTGGATGTGGGCAACAGCTGAACTGAGGGCAATGTCCTCAGACCACGATTTGGGACTTCAGAGGGAAAAAAAGTTGTCTTTGGGAAATTAGTGCCACATTGGAACAGGGCACCCCAGAGAGGTGCCCTCCATCCTGGGAGTTTTCCAAAGCCACAGCAAACATGATTTAAGATGGGCAACAGTCCCAGGTCAAGTGGGAGGTTTGGCCTCCCAGAGGTCACTTCCAGCCAGACTGTCTGTGGATCTGTAAATGCAGTGTTGGAATGGATGTTGGATTTGATGTTTTTCTTGTTCTGAACAGGTGCCCTAATGATCAAGTCTGAGGGTGCTGGCTCAGTAATAATCACAGGTGTGAAGAGTGGACGCTACCTGTGTATGGACATGAAAGGAAACATATTTGGCTCGGTGAGTGACCTTTCCTAAGCCTTGAGTGCACTCTGCTGCTGTAGTGCCCATTTCCCCAGCCAGGGCAAGCCTGGGTAGCTGCAGTTGGAGGGGGAAGTGTTAGAGAAGATCTGATACTTAGGTCAAGTTTTGGTCTCTCCTTTGATTGTATTAAGTTGTAGAGCTGACAAAAATCATCTGAGGTCCTGCCTGGGTAAATGAGGACAAAATGAGATGCACTGCGGGACCAATCTGTAGCACAGAGCCATGGGTGGGGACCCTCTGGGAGAAAAAAGGGTTTAACATTAAAATTCCTTTGCTGAAAGCATGGACATGCAACTCTGATCTACATTTGGGTCAGACACAGACCTGGGAGATTAGAGAAACACCTGCTGCAAGATCTCATCTCTCTTTCCCTCTTTAACCAGTGTTTGCAATTCACCAGACTCCTCTGCTCACAAGTGTCCTGTTTTTCCCCTTCAGCAATACTTCAGCCAAGAGGACTGCGTGTTCAACCACCGGACACTAGAAAACGGGTACGATGTGTACCAATCCCCCAAACACCACTTCTTGGTGAGCTTAGGCAGAGTCAAACAAGCCTTCTCCCCTGGTATGAATCCGCCACCATACTCCCAGTTTTTGTCCAGGAGGAATGAGATCCCTCTGTTCCGATTCAACACCCCCGAGCCCCACCGACACACCAGGAGCGCAGATGTTGACCCAGTAGATCCTCACCAGATCCTGGTCCCACAGAGGAAGACCCCGGTGTTTGGCTCCCTGCAGCAGCCGGCAGACATTCCCCACATGCCCAGGGAGCCCATGAGGATCAACCAGAACGATGTGGTGAACCCAGATGATCCCCATGCTATGATGGAGGCCAGGAGGTACCCAAGCCCTCGGTTCTACATCACGAGATAACCGCAGCCCCCGCAGTCACCAGGTGAAGAGGCAAAAGGAACTATCTGTCATACTCAGCCTGAATGCCAAAGGGGCTCTTAGAAACCTGGGAGACATTGGGAAAAGTTCCTTAGCTTCAAATGTTTTGTCAGTAAACTACTGTCTGTAAGTACAAGTTGGATTTTTCCAGCTTGGGCTCCACTGGAAAGAAGATCCATTTTTGAAAAGAATAACACAAACCAAACCTTTTGGGGTCTGAATCACCTTATGTTTGCATCAATGAGGAAAACAAACAAAAAAATGAAATGCCTTTTGTGAAATGGGAAACTGATGTCATGTTACTGATGCATCACAGATTCCAGCAGAGTCAGGGAATCCTTATTAGCACCATCCTGTCCAAGCACAGCAAACTGTCAGGTGGTGTGTTATTTTATTATGTAAAAATTACCACATATGTCATGTATCCAATATCTGAAGGGGCTACAAGGAAGATGGAAAGGATCTCTTCATCAGAAACTGTAGAGACAGGACAAGGGGGAATGGCTTCACACTGACAGGACTAAGTTTAGTTTGCATATTAGGAAGAAATTGTTCCCTGTGAAGGGGGGGAGGCCCTGGCACAGGTTGCCCAGAGAAGCTGTGAATTCCCCATCCCTGCAAGTGTCCAAGGCCAGGTTGGATGGGGCTCTGAGCAAGCTGGGATAGTGGAAGGTGTCCCTGCCCATGGCAGAAGGGTGGAGTGGATGATCCTTAAGGTCCCTTCCAACCCATTCTGTGACTCTCTGTTTTTACCTTTTAAGTTGGAGCTGCATTCTCTCTTCACCCACAAGTCAAAAAAAGGCCACTCTGCCGTCATAGGAGCAGCAGACATGGAAAACTGGAGGAACTGACAAGATAACAGGACAGGATTAAAGGGTCCTGTGGAAAAAAGCAGTTTCTGACACTGAATCCAAGCTGAAGTTTTGAAAGTAAAGAGGAGAATCTCACTCTCTTCAAGTGGTTCTCTATCACAGTTCTACATCTACTAAACTCTAGTATCCCATTTTATCAATATGGAAATAAAGATCATTAGTTTTGCATATTTCCAACCCAGACAGAAGTACCAGGATTAATAATAATCAATAGTGTGTCAAACAGGATGGTTCATTTTGCATAATAATGAACTCTACATGGGAAAAATAAAAAAAACCCTATGTTTTATGAGGATCAAAGGTTTAATATTTAGACTATAATTAAGACTCTCATCTAGTGAAAATTAGGTTTGTATTTCGAAAAGGAATGCCTAATTAGCATCCCTGCTCGTATTCAGTTCTGAGCAGGTATCAGATGCTTTATACCTGTAGGAGTGAAATTACTTTTAATCAGGAGATCTCTAATGGTGACAAAACTTTTTCCCTAAATTGGTTTATGCTTTGGGTAAGTTCACTTTGAAAAAGCTATTCTTGATGAACTCTGCAGAAAGCAGGTGCAAGGCACCACAAAATCCAGTGTGGCAGAGATCTGTGGTTTTAATTTTGTGGGGTTTTTTTGCATGTCAAAACACAGATTCTTCTGCTCTGTTCATTTAGAGTATTTATCAGGCTGACAACAATTTGAAGTGGTACGCTGCTGCTCAGTGTGTTCATAGCAACATACAAAAAACATTAGTTTGGATGCTTTCTTTTTTTCTTTCAAATGAAGTAGTTCACTGAGGCCAATGGAGTTACAACAGTGCAACAAAATCAAAATAAGAACCCTGCTGTGCTTCTTGCTTTTATTTATTTTTTTTCCTGGATTTAGTACAGCAGCAGGACTGCTGACAGCTTTTAAAATAATCTCTTCCCCCTTCCCCCCCCCCATATTTGTATATATACACAGTATCTCTTTACCAGATCCAACTCATTATGTTGGAAAAGTCAAAGGTCCTGATTCTGCTCTTAGAATAGCTCTCCTAGATGGAGAGATTCCTAATTAGTATAAATACTTAGGAGCACAGGACAAGCCAAATGATCAGGATTAGCCCCAGAGTTCCATCTCTTGGAATTTGTTTTCCTAAAATTATCATGTTTTTTGATTAATTTCTGAAGGGAAAGAGTGATTCTAAGGAATTAAGGGAATTGCTGACAGGCAGACAGTTGTGCTTTTTCTTGCTTATTCAAAATACAGTAAGACTTTTAAACTTGCTGTCTATACAGTGGAGAGGTGTGATTTTATTTATGTTCTAGTTTGATTATCTTTACTTGATTCCTATACCATTATTCTTGGCTTTTGCTCCTTTAAACTCTAGACTTCAAGTACACCAGCAAAGTTTGCAGTTTGCATTAATTGTCAGAAGCTCCACAGAGCTCCTCCCTAGAACTCTGAAGAAACTGCCCTACAACAATTGGAAGCATTAAAAGCTCTGTCCACATTAAATTTTGATAGGAAATATTGGTGGAGTTACATCTATAGACCATCTCTATATTCCTACACTAGAACAGAGTAAGAAGGGTTGCTCACTCTATCAGTAGCCAGGGGATAAGTAAGTTAAGACTGAATACATGGTTGATTTTCCATCAAAAAACAGTATTTTTAACTATAGGCAACTGTATCAAAACTTAAAAGAATTTATTCTTCAGTGGAGATGCTGGTAATCACCAGCTAGTAAAAAAGCATTACTTATTTATGTCACAGTATTTATTTATTTATTTGAGTGGGTCTTAAATCCCACAGAATATTTATAAGTATTTATAATAATGTATTATAGAGACTATAATTCCTTTTATAAAAGTACCAATAAACTTTTCCATTCTCTCCAATGTCCTTTTATAAAAATACCAATAAACTTTTCCATTCTCTCCAAATGGTGGATTCTGCATTGTCTGTTCAAGCTCCCCCTTCCAGAAGTATTTGAGTGAACAAATAAATGGTAGCAGCAGAGTCTGAAAATGTTTGTGTGCTGCTGTCCCCTGTGACTTCCAGCCTCACAGGTTTCAGCTTCCCAAGTGTTTCATGCACCCGAAATATAAAAGTTCTGCGAAAGATGATGAGAAAAACAGTGTCTTAGTAGGTTTAGACTGACCATGAGGGGAAATGTCTCTACTGGGAAATGTCTTTTACAAGCAATGGGAAACCAGAGGTCTGTCAGTTCAGTCTGGCCAGGAATTATTAGTGGTCCTGGCTCCAACATCTCAGGATAAAAGATACTTGGTAAATTAAAAGCCTCTGCAGGGAGGGCTCTGACAGGGCCCAGGCTCTGCTCCAGGGCCCAGCAATGGCACCAGAGGAATGGGCAGGGACTGATCCCAGGAGGTTCTACCTGGACAGGAGGCACAACTTCTGTCCTGTGCAGTGACCGAGCCCTGAACAGATTGTCCAGAGAGGGTGTGGAGTCTCCTCCCTGGGAATATTCCAGCACCACCTGGACACAATCCTGTGCTCTGGGATGGCCCTGCTGGAGCAGGGAGGTGGCACCACACAAACCACTGCCAGGGTCCAGTCTGACCCATTCTGTGAAGACTCAACTAGTTGTAAGACTGGAAGTTCATAATTTCCTCCTCTGCATGCTATTCTGCCCCACTTAGTTATTGATGATGCCTCCTCACTAATATTTCCACATTCCTGTATTTTTATTGGAAGTCATTACAAAAAAAATTGCTCCCTAAGGGACTTAAATAGCAGCTTTACTCCAGCTCAGTGCTTAACCTTGGACATTACTATTTCTATGCCCACTAATTTCTTGCATACCTTCTTCACCATGTTTTTTCTCCTAAGCAACATTTATCTTTTCCAGCTGAGCTGATTGTTTCCACTGTGGCATTAAGCATTGAATCAAGATTCACCTAGATCATAATTCATTTTTTTCCTTGCTTATATGTTAGTTACATCATCAAAGAACTACTCATTTAGTCTAGTATGAACTACTTATGGTAAAATCTCATTTAGTTAGACTGCAGGTTTCATTTACCTCTCGTCTGTAATTACTTTCTCCTTCAAAATTTGTTGCATTAACCATTGTTTAAATTTCTTTGGAGAAAGAAAGTGTGTGATTCTTGGGACTGTCCTATGCTGGGCCAGGAGTTGGACTCAGTGATTCTTGTGGGTCCTTTCCAACTCTGGATATTCCACGATTCTTAAACTAATTTTGTGATTCCTGCCCTTCTGAAATCAGACCTCCTTTTTCCACCTCAGCTTTTAAACTTAGTAAATTCACTCTTCAATGGCCAGCTCTTCCAAAATACACTCAGGACTTATTACAGTCAAGTAATAAGTGCTCCCATTCACCTATGGATGACCCAACTGGACATCAGAAGGACAGAATATTACACTCAAAGGAGTTCTGCCTGGACCTCAGGTGCATTCCTTTGGTGACCAGTAACAGCCTGCTCAAGATTCCTGGGTTTTATCCCAGTATTCTCCTGTGCCTTACCCTCTGTGCCCTCAGGAGCCCTGCTGCCAGCCTCTGGCACTCAGGTAAGTAATCCCTGTTCCCCAGAAATCCCAGAGCTGTTTGCAGGTGAACCAGAGCTGTCACACAGGAGGCCCTCCTGAATGGTGCTGGAGGCACCACACACACACTGATCCTCCACAGTGGCTCTGCCATGTCCATGGATACCAGAGAAGCAGCTCACAAATCACTGTGGCACCTCATCTGTGCCCATGCAGCTGCCATTTGCCTGGGATTACAAGGACCCAAAAACCTCAGGCTCATGGCCAAAGCCCTCAAAAGCAGGACACATCTGGGGAAAATCTGACATATTTTAAGTCCAGGCACGTGGGCTGTGGATCTGAGGCAGCCAAAAGCTTGGATAGAGAATGCATCTGATTTAAATTGTTCTAAATGAAAAATAAAAAGGGGGAAACACTCCTCCTATTGCAAAGGCAGGGCTATGTCTGGAAAACATTGTTCAACAAAGATCTGTGGGTGTAGAGAAAATACCTTTGTTTTAGAGGAAGGAAACTTTGGTACTACCAGAGCTCTCTGCCCAACGGCTGCTCGAGGAGAGGCAGACTTGTGAGGAGATGGAGCCAGCATCCATTGCCACTACTGAGTAATCCCTCAAATATCTATGTTGTTACTATTCCTAACAGACCCACCTATTGCTGCAGCTCTCCTTTCTCATGATCCCAATAAACTGTACAGATTTACTGTCCACATGCACAAGAGTCACTTGATTTAGTCTTAGTGTTGATGTAAAAACTTAAAAAGAGTACTACACACAGACATAAAGAAAACCGCATTTAGAATTAGCTTCAGAAGCTTCCAAAATTAGTGACTTTTTAATGCAGAGGGAACATGACATCTGACATAACAAAGGAGAAATAACAAGTGCAACTATTTTAGAGCAGGCTATAAGCTCACCTAGCCTGGTGCTCTGTCTCCAGCAATGCTGAGAGCAGATACTGAGAGGAAAAAGCACATCTGGGAAACTGCAGGACACTTGACTGCTTGTACTCCCTTGGCCATTGGCAGACGTGTTTGCAACATTTAAGCGTTTTACAAAGTCTGAATTGGGAGATTCTGAGGCATTTTCACTGAAAAATGTGACTTCATTAAGATAGGAGCTGTTTAGAAAACCTGAGTGGTTTCAGCCTTCGGTATTTTTCCTTGTTAGGCACCATGGTACCATCTACATTCCCTGTGTGAGAGTTACAAGAGGAATTTGGTAACAATGAGTTAAAGAAAACAATCACACAAACAGCTTTCTTAGGCAGGATTTAAATTTTAACAACGTATAAATACAAAAAAAAAAAAAAAAAAAAAAAAAAAAAAAAAAAAAAAAAAAAAAAAAAAAAAAAAAAAAATATTATAGGAAAAGTCAAAAATCCCTCTGGGAATAGTGTGACCCAAGTAGTGGCAAAGCACTTAATAAAGAAGTAGATGTTCTCCCAAGTTATGGCATCAACAAGAACAAAACATTAATTATCTGCTTGAGGGCGGGCAAGAAAGAAAGAGAAACCTTTAAAAGTGAGAAGCACCCCAATCACTGGTGTGTTCTGAAATATTTGATGAAATGACAGACTTAGGGAGAAAAATGTGTCACATGTCCACTCATCCTCTCACATTTTCAACTCCATTAACCTGGCTCCAAGAAGAACTGATGGAATGACTGGCAAAATTCAGGATGTGGCAGTTCCAGGGGCGTTTCAGTGGTTTAAAGCACTGACAGGAGATTTCCCTGCTATGTAAGTGGCCTGCCTGAAATAAACTGGCATTACCAGGGACAGGCAAATTCAGAATGAACTCCTGCCCTGCTCTCCTCCATTAACTCTGTTAGAAGTCATAATTTTTCTATCCCCATTGGCTGTGACCATCAATTCAGTATTGAGGAGTCTTCTAGGACGATGCATTTCACAAAGAGCTTGAGGAGTACATGCAGAAGTCATATTCCCATTTTAGCTTCCTGTGAAGACTTATTTCCTTCAGTATATTGAGAAGGAATTATTTTATTAATGAAAAAGAGCTATGGACACTTAAACATCAGCCCTAAGAGTCTTTTTCACAGTAAAAGGCCAGGAAGGAAAAAAAGGAAGTTATGTGATCTGAGCCAAGCTTCACAGGGCAATATTAAGAAAGATTTTTACCTCAAAAGAAATACAGATGAAATGGGAGTTCTATTCAGAAGCCTTTAATTTTTTTTAAACAGCCTTCAAATATGCAAATGAAGAAAAAATATGTTAATCTTATAAATAACATAAACCAGATAAGCTCAAACTGTAACACCACAAACACCCCAGTGGGGAAAGAATGCAGTATTAACAAAAACAATCACCAAACAATCAAACTTGCCTCATTCTAGGCAAAAATATTCATAGAATCAAGTGCATGACTGCAGCTGACAGAAGGATTCCAGTCAGGTACAACTCACTCCAGAAAGAAAATTCCTTTTCCAGAAAAGAGACCATTACTATGTGCACACGAGGTTCCTCACCCTGCTCACAGCTAAAAATAAATACTCTGTGTTTGTGTACAGTGCTTTTCAACAGAGAGCTCGACAACCTGAACAGTTTCTTAGGAAATACTCCTGGCGAGGTAGGTTTATCATCATTCACTTTACAAATGGAAAGGAGACTTACCCAGAGTCTCACAGATATTCAGTGTCAGAGTCACATCCCCTGGCTCTGCACCAAACCTTTCCCACTGGGCAATGCTCCTTCCTAGGTTCTACTATTGCATTCAAAAATTTATTTTAAGACAACATGTATGTTTCATATTACAATATAGCATTTTGTAATAAAACAAGAATAAAGTAATAAAACAAGAATACAGTATAGCTCAGCTTTGAGGTACCACTCCTCTCCCCTCCCCAAGCCCTTCACTTGGAGGTAACCAAAATAATTATGGAGTAATGCAAAGGAGCTGTTTGAAATATGTGCTGTAGGAGCAGATATGCAAGTGACTGCAAGTATTATATTTCTGAGAACAGAGAATATTTGTTTTATTTTGCTACTGCCAACTTATACTGGGCACTAGGACCATGCAAATTGTGGTTTTTAAGGTGGCAAACAGCTGCATGTCTCCCTTTTTGCAGCTTAGTGTCAGCAATTCCAGTGAATCCCAGTCACTACTGCTGACACTTTTCCCAAGCTTAGCAAAATTGTGATCTAATCCCACTATCCCCCCCAGAGACTCTTAAAACACTTTTGAAGCCACACATTCAGCTCCCACATCCACTAAGTGAGAGTCTTGGTTAAGACAGACACACGTGATTTTGGGTTTTAACAAATTCCCGTTTTCAAGTTTTATAATGAAATGACTGACTCCAGTATTGGGACTGACAGAAGACAGCTGCGACTTGCTTAAATTTGCTGGTAAGGTACAGTTGAGATCTGAAACAAAATAGCCAATCCAGTTCCTCATGTAGGCTCCATGACTCACCACCAAAATATTGGCATCTAATACCGTGGAAGATCCACTGCCCTCAGAGCTCGACTCCACCTCACTGCAGTGGTTTGTCCAAGGGAAAACAAACTGTTCTCCAGATGTTCCTGAGCTGCTGCCTGGTGCACCAGGCTTGCCGTGCTCCTTCTGCTCCAACTCAACAGCCAGCTGGCACAGGAACTCAAAAAAATCCCTTGCACGCTCTCTCACCTGCAGGGAAAGGCCAGAAGGGAACGTTGTGAAGAATAAAGAGATTGTTGTGAAGCAAGCACAGGTTTGGCCTTTCAGAAATCTGACACATAACTACTTCAGTTAAAAGACAAAGATTTCTACAGGCAAGGCCCAGAAGCCAGTGTAAGTTACTGACTGCTGTGCAAACTCCTCTGCCCTCCAGAGAGCAATTGCTATCATTGTCCTGTGAGACAGAGCTCCATGAGGAGTCAGTCCCAAAATCAACACTTCAGTTATAGAGAGATTCCCCACTTGGCAGCCACTGTAGCAGACCAAGCAGTATTTTTTAGCTTAGAGAATATCTCTGCTTGGGCTGAGCTCTCAGTGGGAAGCTCCCACTAGCTGCAAATGCACTGATAAAAAAGCCTAGAAAGCAGGCCATAAATAAATAAGTAAATACCATACTTCATCCAGTGTTTCTCCTCCAGAAGGTGTGAATGAAGGACATTGCTCTCCAGCATCCTTTGCCATAGCCTTGAGGTCAGCTAAAGGCCTTCCTTCTGCAACACCGTATTTCTGTAAGGGAAAAAGGGCATTTGCCAGGATGTGCCAGGCCTCCTGTGCCCCTTCCAGAGCCTGCAAACAGCTCTTCAAAGCTTCGTTTTCTTGGATTCCCAAGGCTTAGCTACCTTTTCATTTTATCCCAGTTTTGGGTGAGGAAATATCTTTATACATATCCTTTTAAACAGCAGATATATATATATATAGACAGATAGATAGATATATGCTCAGAAGATAAATACATTAAGAGCAGCATCTCAATTAAAGCATGGACATTCAAAACATGACCCTCAGCCTGAACTTTGCAAGGAGATTTTTTTTTTTCCACTACACCCATCCCCAGCATCCAAAATTCAAGTGTCTTTGTGACTGAGGTCACAGTGAAAGTGCTTCTGTACATAGCCCTTCACATGAGGATAAACTGTTTTCTTTTTGCTTGCACAAAGGCTACAGGGAATTATTTTTCACATGTAAGAAACCAGTATTTTCTCTAAAGACCTGTGAATTCTTTGCAACAGAGGATGGATTCATCTTCAATTCAGAATTTTTGAAAAGAACATTAAAAAAAAAGGAAACAAAACCACAGAAGTACCCTCACAATTAAGAGTAAATCACAATTTTCCTTGCTGATTTCAAGGGAAGAACTGGAATTTCTGAGAGAAAAAAATTCAAACAGGAAATGCTACAGTCACATGCTGCTCCTTAAACACTAAATCTTACCTTATTTAAATGATTAAAGCATCATAGCTACAACATTCATCACTTAATTTTGGCTCTGCTTCACCATTCTGCAAACAATTTATTGTCTCTGCTGTGAATAGTTCAGTTTCCAGTGATTAAAAACATATTGTATAGTGCTCTCCACTGCTAAATCTACCATTCAATAAGCCAAGACACCCATCAGCAGGAAGTTACATTTTCAAATTGTTCAATATTTGGTAACAAATTCTTTTGGCACTTACTCTCTCTCGGAGTCTTGCATCGTACTTGATTTCCAAATCTTTGCAAAACCTGTTTTTCCCTAGAATGGCAGCAGCAGTCTAAAAAGTGAATATACAGTCACATCAACTGGACAGAACATAGACACACCACCTTACACCACCACAGCCAAGGTGAATCCCAGCAGCATCATCCAACAACCCAAAACAACAAAATAGAAAGTCTGCAATCTTCTGGCAGTTCCTTCCCAATTCAAAGTCCAGAACAGCTGAAGACACAGCACCCATGAGAGGTAGGCAGCAGGGTTTACTGGGATAAGAGCTACGTGTTGTCTTGAGTAGAACACAGAGCAATCATGTCCACACGTTCTTTACATGGAGTACATGGGCCAGACTCACAGCTGTGTTTGCTGAAACTGCTCAGTTAATCCAACTGAAAAAACATTTTGACACCTGTCTGGCTGCCACAGCCAATCCTTAGGGCTGGAAGGGACCTCTGGAGATCACCCTGCCCAGGCAGGGTCACCTGGAGCAGGTGACACAGGAGCATGTCCAGGGTGGGGTTGGAATGTCTCCAGAGAGGGACTCCAGGCCCTCCCTGGGCAGCTGTTCCAGGGTTCTGCCACCCCCAGTGTACAGAAATTCTTCTGCATGTTGAGGTGGAACTTTTTGTGTTTTGGTCTGTGTCCATGGCTCCCCATCCTGTCCCTGGGCACCACTGAAAAGAGCCTGGCACCATCCTCTGATACCTCTTGGAGATATTTATAGACATTAATGAGATCCCCTCTCAGTCTTCTCCAGACTAACCAGGCCCAGCTCCTTCAGTCTCTCCTCACAAGAGATGCTCCAGACCCCTCACCATCTCTGTGGCCTCCACTGGGTCCTCTCTGGTAGCTCCTTGTCTTTCCTGGGAGGAAAGACCACAGGACAGCTGAGCTGCTCCTGGTTCTTACATGCACCCAAGGGTGACAGACAGTTTGGGCTGTGCAAACATCCACACCCCATCAATCTGACATTTAAAGAACTCATTCTGAAAATGCTCTTTGGATTCTGGCACAAATAAGCAGCCTCGTTGTACCACTGGCACATTTAATATATTGCTTAAGACAAATTTGGTCTTGGAACTTTAACCTTCTGTCAAAGAATAACACAGAAATAAAGATAAGGTTGAATCCACTTCCTTGTGTATAAGCACAGCACAGTTATTTGTATGATTATATGCAGGAATTTCCTCTTTTGCATCAGAACTTTCACATTCCTCCCATACTCGAGCTGTGAAGTGACAGTGCAGTAGCAGGCCCTTCATAGAACTGCAGCCACCAAGAAAGGGAGTTCCAACCACATGGAAACTTCAGCTTTACACATCTTTGGGAAAGCTTTCCCAACATCTGGACAGCTTGTCAAATAAATGGCAAAACACATTTCCTGTATGTAAAGGAAAAATTCAGGTCTTTCATATAAGGAGTGCAATTCTGAAAGTGCTCCTCATGGAAAAGGCTATCTCCAATATAAGAAAAAAAATCCCAAACCAATTCCCATAAGGCAGGCACACAGCACAGACAGTTTTATGAAAGTTAGAAAGCACTCTTAATGTTTTAAAACATCATCACTGCCATTCACATACATAAAGGAAGTTATTCAGGCAGCTATTCTACATTTTTTAAACATCCAACTATTGCACTCTTCCCTCCTTGTCTCTTTTGTTTTCTGCTTAAGTTGTGCTGCTACAGCAGTTTCTGGAACTGTGCTGAAAAACTGATGAGCAGTGTTGATGGTGTATGGTTCAAGGAAAAAAAAAGGAGATTTATACTACATTTGGTTGATCTGGTTTACAGCACAGCTCCATAGACTTTTATCAGGACAACACAGCAAAAAGCAAGCAAACAATAATGGCTTAGGAGTTTCAACCCCTTATATGTGTCTTGAAATAACAGAATCAGTAACAAGAGAGAATTAAAGACAGGGCCTCCATAGGAGACACAACCTTCCTAGAACTGCTGGTCTCTAAATTTAAAATTTTTGGTTCCCTAACTTTGAGTATTTCATAACCCTGCACACAAGGTCACATGTGATGCCATGTAGTAATTCTTCCTCTTTATTTAATCTATATTGTACATTTACTGCATCAAAGCAAGAGGTGTGACATACCTGACAAAATCCAACATCTCTGCACATTTAATGATCCTTGTACTGATCTCATAGCAAAACTTGACCTTGCCTGCATTGGTCTGCACTCCTCAGAAGAATACAGCAGGCAGTCACAGTGCCTGGACAGCACCACAATGTCACACCCAATCTGGTGTGCTTCCTCAGAGGAAAAACTAATTTCTTTCTGTGATACCTCAAAGTTCCCACTACTCCTTTAGCAAGAACAATGACCATATAAAATAACGGCAAATCATGGAATCATGGACTGGTTTGGGTTGGAAGGGACCTTAGAGATCACCCAGTTCCAAACCCTGCCATGGACAGGAACACCTTCCACTACCCCAGGTAGTGGGGGCTCAGAGCCCCATCCAACCTGACCTTGGACACTTCAGAGATCCAGGGGCACTTTTGGCTTTGTCACTGCATTATTTTTGCATCACCAACAGCAAATAAATGCCAGATTTGGAAGCCAGTTGCTGCCTCAAGAAGCACTTACCTGCTTTGCTCGAAGGAGGTCACTTGAAAAGGCGTGGGTGAACTTCACATTACTGAGAAATAAACCAGCAGCATCTGCTTGCCTGAAACCAGTTGCAGAGAGTGGCTCATCTACTCCTTGACCTACAAAATAAAAACCCCACAACATTAAGACATGCAAATTTTAGACCATTTAGCAGCTGACATGTCAGCAATAAAGAAACTGCCCAATCTTAAGAAAATCTTTCTCCTTTAGTAAAGCAAATCATTAGGAAAAGTCACTGCTCTTCTAGTCTTCCTTAAACTCAGTCACACAAATTTAATGATAAAAAAGGAGTAAAGTCTAGGAAGACAGAAGGATCATTATCAATGATAATTACATTAATCTACACCTTTGACAAATTTAAACATAAAACAGAGACCAACATTTAATAAATGTGAGCATTTTTAGAAGGGTCACTGGTCAGGTTCCTGCAAGAGGTATCTCACAGCTGAAACTTTATAAACAGATTTTTTAAATGTAAATAAGAAAGCGGATAATACTGCTGAGAGAATGAGATGCAAACACAATCTGTTGTGGTCTCTTTCTCTCCATCTCACACACAGATAGTAATGCTCATGCAAGCTGGAGCAAATCCAGCTGGAAAGCAGCAATCCTCCCAAAAACTGTTTCCAGCCAAAAAGTCTGTGAGAATAATTGGTCACGAGCTCTAGGACAGTGTTGAGAGAAGCAGCACTTTGGAAATCCAACCTGAGTTGAACAGGTGTGCTCCTGCCACAGCTCAGAGTCTGCAGGAGAGCCCAGAACTGTAGCAGAGGGACAAACATGTAACAGATTGCTACATCCACACTTTTTACCCATTCTGGTTCTGCAGGAACCCAGAGCAGACAGAGTGGAATTCCCATCAGATTCAGAACAAAGAAAATAAACTATTTTCACACAGAAACTAGACAATCTAGCAGCAAGACAGGACACCAGAAGTCCAGAACTCGAGTTCTGAGCACCTCATCTGTAATTCAGACCTGTGAGATGTCTGACCCCAGTGTGCTGGTAAAGGCCTTACACCTCTCCAAACAGAAGGGGCTTGTTCAAAAACAGAAGCTTTGCTCTCTCTGCACTGGAGAGGAACACACTACTCATCATGTGACCCAAGGAGTTAGGAATTTGAATGACATCATCAATATTTTTAAGCAAGTAAAGCAGGGGAATATTCTTTACTTATTTTATTATGAGCACATCCATAATAATCCATGTTTCAAGACCTATAAATGGCAATGTCACAGAGGGAGGAAAATCTGGAAGCACAATTCTTCTTCAAAACATGAAGCTCATTTATTCAGAGTCCAGCCCCAGCCTTGATTTTCCTACAGCAGACATCTCAGGCAGCTCAGTGTGTTCAGTTCTGGGTGTACAAGGCAGCAGCCACTGAGGTGAAGTCTAGTTTTAAATGTGTCTAATCAAGACTGCCTTCCTAGAAGGAGCTGGGATTGAACAATTCAAGCATTTAAACAACCTTTACTTTTCATTCTCCCTTGCCCTACACTGCAGGTTTTTACTGCAAGATTCCCTTCTTGAGGCAATAGCCTCCTTCACATCAGGATCTTTATCCATCCTTCTGCAGGTCCTTTTCCCAAACTTCATATTACTGGGATTTAACACAGTGCTATGGAGCCCTTAGGAAAAGGTGCTGCTACCATTTTATTTTGATTACATGCAACACATTTTTTCCCTGTGTAGAAAAAGGAACTTTTCTAATACCCCTGTTAAAACACAAAATGCACCAGAATCTGTTGATATTCTGTGGAGGGTGACTTAAAATCTTCTGTAACATTACGAAAGGCACGTCCTGGCTAACACATAAAGTCTCTAAGGTTTAAATTATTATTGCTTAATAACATCTGAGCAGTTGGTGACAGGATTTCACCGTGAAATCCTAACTCTAGGATTTCCATCCTAACCAGCTAACAGAATAACTCTTACTAACCTTGCAGTATCTTTTCCTTGTTGTATCTTGTTTCTCCACTGAAAGAGATTGTAAACAAAAACAAATTAGCTTGTCATAATTTTAATGGATTTTCAAAAACATTGTTGTGTTAAATACCAACAAGAGACACCAGGACCTGAATGTAAAAAAAATGAGACAGTGCTGCACAAACTCTTTTCAAAACAATGCACATGAAGATTTTATAACAATAGAAAAACAATTTTCAAGTCAATTTCAATCATGCTGCCAGATTTTAATGAGACAAAGCCATCTGGAATAAAAGTAAGACAAGTGATTTCTTAAATTTATCATAAATGCAGCACAGTTTATCTCTAACAACTACACCTCCATGCTGGAAAGAACAAAGCTGCAGGAAGACTCTGGAGCCCTCTTTTGACAAGCACGTGTTGGCAGCTTGTTCTCTGAACTTTACAGGGAAGCAGTTCCAGAGATTATTAAGGGTAGCAGAGAGATTATTATAAAGAGCTGCACACCTGGAAGAAACAGAGCCTAGGAAGTCAGAGCAGAAGAAATCATAGACTCATGGAATAATCTGGGTTGGAAAAGACCTTAAAGGTCATCCAGTGCCAAACCCCTGCCACGGGCAGGGACACCTTCTGCTATCCCAGGTTGCTCAGAGCCCCATCCAGCCTGGCCTTGGACACTGCCAGGGATGGGGCAGCCACAGCTTCTCTGAAAAACCCGTGCCAGGGTCTCAGCACCCTCACAGGGAACATTCTTTACCTGATAGCCGATTGAAACCTCCCCTCTGTCAGTGTGAGGCCACTGCCCCTTGTCCTGTCACTCCAGGCCTTTGTCAAGAGTCTCTCTCCATCTGTGAGGTCACCCCAAAGCCTTCTCCTCTCCAGGCTGAACAATCCCAATTCCCTCAGCCTTTCCTGCCAGCAGAGCTGCTCCATCCCTCTGATGCCCTTGGTGTCCCTGCTCTGGCCTGGCTCCAGCAGCTCCCTGTCCTTCCTGTGCTGGGCCCAGGCTGGATGCAGCCCTCAGCAGAGCGGGGCAGAGGGGGAGAATCCCCCCCTCCCCTGCTTCCCATGGGGCTTATAGTAAAGGAGAAAAAAAGCTCAGCTTTCCTACAAATTCAAGAGTTTTCTCCTGACAGCTGCAAAAAGCTGGAGCTACTTGGCTCAGCCAGCTACAAACCTCTGTCACCAGAGTGGGGAAAAAAAGTCACCTTAGGAATTCCACCCAAGTCACAACCACCAATTTTTTAACGTTCCACGGGAAAAATGTCGACACCACCATTCTACCCTTGCCCACTCTGAGAGCTTTAGCTCAACTTCCCCCTCCCGCTGCCCGTGACCGAGGAGGGGACGCGGCCCCCGGGGGCACCGCCACCGCCGGGGATGCGCGGGCGGTACTCACTGCCTCACGACCGTCAGGCCGAACCGAACCATGGCGCAGGGCAGATGCGCAGGTGAGCGCAGGTGAGNCCCCGGCAGAAAAGGAGGATCCGGGAAGGGTTTATGGCTGCCTGCGGCTCCCCGATGGGAGGGGATAGCTGGCCCTGCTCCCACGCCACAACAGGGCGAGAGGGAACGGCCTCGCGGGGGTTGGGCATAGGGAAGGGATTCTTCTCCCGAAGGGTTGTGCAGCATCCAGCGGTGGAGGCACCGGCCCTGGTGGCATTTCAGCGCCCCGTGGATGTGGCGCCCGGGGACACGGTTCAGTGGTGGGTGTGGCGATGTGAGGATTACACCTGGACTTCTGCACACTAAATGGTTCCGCGTTCTCCCTCTGCAGTAGCAATCAGGAGGCTTTCACCCTAAAACTCTGGGTTTCGCAGCATCTCATGACGCTGGTGTTAAGGAAACTCCCTGGTCTAAGCATCCCGGAGCCACTTGGAGTGACACTGGCAGCGCCTGAGCTGGGACTGAAGCCCCTTCAGAGCTGCATCCCCCACACTCACAGTCGGACCGGGATTCCTTACTGGCTCAATTCCAGTTTTCCCTTACCAGAGTCTCAGATGTCCAGATCTTTGAAATACTTCCATCACGGTGCAATTACTAAATAACGAAACAACAGCCCAAGCTGATGGCACCGCAGGAGGGACGCAGCACAAAGGAACCCCTGGGTTTTTTACACCCTCACAGATTAAGGGTAGGAAAGTCTGGGTTTTCTGCGCCTACCTGTGAGTGTCCATCCCCTGCCTGGTGCCACATGGCACTGTGCTGAGTGAAGGGCTGGCAATTCCCAGGCTCTTTTCTCAGCCGGGCTGCTCCAGAGCTCAGCCTGCAGCTCCACTGCAGCTGCACCCCGAGCTCCCTGCTCTGTGTTGCTTCACATCGGGACCAGGGGACAGACCAAGTTTGCCCCTTTGCAGAACACAGAACACTTGATCATCTCCAGTCTGGTTACATCAGCTCAGTTAACACTGATTGGCAGCAGTGCTTTGCTCAGAGTAATACCAATACATTGATGTTTATATATAGATGGATAAAGGACACTACTCACAAGTCAGTTAGAAGTCTGGGCAACCAAATTACACCCTGGAGTAAGCATCAGCAAAGGCAAACCGATTCCAAGGAACAGTTTAAAGCAGCAGTTTCCACAGCAGAGCAGTGAGGTGTCAGCATCCACATCCTGCTGGGACCACACTGGTCTTGTCCTGCAGAACCCATAGAATCACTGAATGTCCTGGCTTGGAAGAGACCTTAAAGATCATTCAGTTCCAGCCCCCTGCCATGAGCAAGGACATCTTCCACTGTCCCAGGTTGCTCCAAGCCCTGTCCAACCTGGCCTTGGACACTCCAGGGATCAGTGGGAAGCCACAGCTTCTCTAGGCAACCTAGAAATTCCTGCTGGTAAAATGGACAAAGTAACACAAGAAGTGATTGGAACTCATCCTTTTTGCCTAAGAAAGCTAAAGTTTTATGGCTTACAGAGAGCATGATTAACCAAAATATTAGCTGGTCAGGTGAGTGTATTTCCTTCAGGATTTCCCAACCAAATCGAATAAATGCTATCTAAAAATCTGAGAAATTATTCTGGGCTGCCCAGAGGTCTGACCTCAGTTTGAAACTGGTTTGTACTTTAACACCAAACATTCTAAATGAAGACTGAAACATAATTTGTTTCATTTGATAGCTGTTTAAAGCAGATGCAAAATTAAATATTTAATGCAACAGTTGTGTCTGTTTCTTTTTTATCTTCCTTTAGCAGCATGGCATTAACCTCAAATTTTTGCAGTGCCTCTCCTCCACAGATTTCAGAACTGACATTTTCAAGGGGTGCCACCAGACACAGTCTTGCCTATAAACGAGTCAGTGGCAACTGAATCAGCTCTGACCTATTTCTGTTGTATCACCATTAAAAACAATCATGTTTTGCTGCAGTGATAAAACTCCAGCTGTGTCTCACACGTGGTTTCAAGGATCAAGTCTCAAACATGAGCTAACACTGTTAACATCTCATAAGTGCATGTTTTCATGTAGGTCCTTTTGCAAAAGTGACAGCCCTTCAAGCAAAGTTTGAGAGAGAGACTTTGTCTGAAGTCACCCAGTTTGGCTTTGGAGAAAACAGCTTGGAAAGCCTGTACCTTCTGACTTAGAGCCTCATGGCTTAGCTACTAGATTAGGTTTCCCTTTTCAACTGTCATTTGGGATCTGATCTTGCTCCTCGCTCTTACAAATACACCCAGCAGAAATCTTCCCTGAATTTCTTCAGTTCTGTGCCATTGCNGAATGTTCCTTTCCCAGCGCGGGATTCCCGGGATTGTCCCGGGGCCCTGAGGGCCGTGCGCGGTGCGCGGACGCCCCCTCGCGGCCCTCCGCGCTCCGTAGCGCCCGCCGCGGCCTCTTCCCGTTCCACAGCCCTCGCCTTTCCCTGGATCACGGATCCCATCCTTCGCCCTGGCGCTGCTGCACGCCGGGGATACGCACACCCGCGGATTAGACTCTCCTGTTGCAAAGCTCTGTAGCGCTAATACCTAATACCTAAACCTTAGGAGACTAAACCTAGGAGATCACCATCAGCGCACACCAGAAAGATCAATACTTATTTGTGTTTAAGAAGCATATCCAGAGTAACTGGAATAAAAAGCTTCTCGGAGAAGCAAACGATTTGAATTTACAATCATGGAATCATAGAATATCCTGACTTGGAAGGGACCCAAAAGGATCATTCAATCCAACCCCTGGCCCTGNAAAGGACACTACTCACAAGTCAGTTAGAAGTCTGGGCAACCAAATTACACCCTGGAGTAAGCATCAGCAAAGGCAAACCGATTCCAAGGAACAGTTTAAAGCAGCAGTTTCCACAGCAGAGCAGTGAGGTGTCAGCATCCACATCCTGCTGGGACCACACTGGTCTTGTCCTGCAGAACCCATAGAATCACTGAATGTCCTGGCTTGGAAGAGACCTTAAAGATCATTCAGTTCCAGCCCCCTGCCATGAGCAAGGACATCTTCCACTGTCCCAGGTTGCTCCAAGCCCTGTCCAACCTGGCCTTGGACACTCCAGGGATCAGTGGGAAGCCACAGCTTCTCTAGGCAACCTAGAAATTCCTGCTGGTAAAATGGACAAAGTAACACAAGAAGTGATTGGAACTCATCCTTTTTGCCTAAGAAAGCTAAAGTTTTATGGCTTACAGAGAGCATGATTAACCAAAATATTAGCTGGTCAGGTGAGTGTATTTCCTTCAGGATTTCCCAACCAAATCGAATAAATGCTATCTAAAAATCTGAGAAATTATTCTGGGCTGCCCAGAGGTCTGACCTCAGTTTGAAACTGGTTTGTACTTTAACACCAAACATTCTAAATGAAGACTGAAACATAATTTGTTTCATTTGATAGCTGTTTAAAGCAGATGCAAAATTAAATATTTAATGCAACAGTTGTGTCTGTTTCTTTTTTATCTTCCTTTAGCAGCATGGCATTAACCTCAAATTTTTGCAGTGCCTCTCCTCCACAGATTTCAGAACTGACATTTTCAAGGGGTGCCACCAGACACAGTCTTGCCTATAAACGAGTCAGTGGCAACTGAATCAGCTCTGACCTATTTCTGTTGTATCACGATTAAAAACAATCATGTTTTGCTGCAGTGATAAAACTCCAGCTGTGTCTCACACGTGGTTTCAAGGATCAAGTCTCAAACATGAGCTAACACTGTTAACATCTCATAAGTGCATGTTTTCATGTAGGTCCTTTTGCAAAAGTGACAGCCCTTCAAGCAAAGTTTGAGAGAGAGACTTTGTCTGAAGTCACCCAGTTTGGCTTTGGAGAAAACAGCTTGGAAAGCCTGTACCTTCTGACTTAGAGCCTCATGGCTTAGCTACTAGATTAGGTTTCCCTTTTCAACTGTCATTTGGGATCTGATCTTGCTCCTCGCTCTTACAAATACACCCAGCAGAAATCTTCCCTGAATTTCTTCAGTTCTGTGCCATTGCACTTCTCTGCCTGCGTAATGCTCCTCTGAAGGATATGCTTGGCCTGAAGAGAGGCATAACCCTGACAAATCCTACACAGCGATTGTACTGCAGATAAGGCCTCAAACTGCTGGAGATCACGGTTCTTAGAATTTCATTCATGGCAAAGCGACTTCGGGGATGATTTTAATTGTTTTTAAGCTGCTCCTCAATGCAGTATACGGGCTGCGAGCAGGGAGCAGAGCCAGCCCCTAGGCCAGCCCTTCTGCCGGAGCTGTGGCTGCGGGCCGTGTGGCGGAGGCGGGCGCTCAGGTGAGCCGTGGGAGCCCCGGGAATGTTCCTTTCCCAGCGCGGGATTCCCGGGATTGTCCCGGGGCCCTGAGGGCCGTGCGCGGTGCGCGGACGCCCCCTCGCGGCCCTCCGCGCTCCGTAGCGCCCGCCGCGGCCTCTTCCCGTTCCACAGCCCTCGCCTTTCCCTGGATCACGGATCCCATCCTTCGCCCTGGCGCTGCTGCACGCCGGGGATACGCACACCCGCGGATTAGACTCTCCTGTTGCAAAGCTCTGTAGCGCTAATACCTAATACCTAAACCTTAGGAGACTAAACCTAGGAGATCACCATCAGCGCACACCAGAAAGATCAATACTTATTTGTGTTTAAGAAGCATATCCAGAGTAACTGGAATAAAAAGCTTCTCGGAGAAGCAAACGATTTGAATTTACAATCATGGAATCATAGAATATCCTGACTTGGAAGGGACCCAAAAGGATCATTCAATCCAACCCCTGGCCCTGCACTGACACCCCTACAAATCCCACCCTGTGCATCCCAGAGAGCATTGTCCAAACGCTCCTGGAGCTCTGGCAGCCTTGGGGCTGTGACCATTCCCTAGGGAGCCTGGGCAGTGCTCATCACCCTCTGGGGGAAGAACCTTTTCTGATACCCACCCTGACCCGAACCTTTTCTGATACCCACCCTGACCCTGCCCTGACACAGCTCCCCTGGCACAGCCATTCCTTTGGGTCCTGTCCCTGGTCACCACAGGGCAGAGATCAGGGCCTGCCCCTCCTCTTCCCCTCATGAGAAAGCTGCAGATTGTGATGAGTTCTCCCCTCAGAGACAATGTGAGGAAGCTGGAAAAACCGCGATAAATTTTTGTTTGAGTGTGCTGGATAACAGTACTGATTTCATCCCTCATCCTCCAGCTGGTTATGTCCCACTCACAGCTTTGGTCAAGTTCTGAAAACCCTCATTAGAATGTTCAATCTTTTGCTCTTCAGGGATGCTTGTGAGCCTTGTCAGATGAACCAAGGGTTCTCTAAGAAGGGTTCCTGAGTAATCTGAGGAGCCAAATACAGCCAGTCTGCTGACCTTTCCCTCTCTCCTTTACTGCTCTGGCCTAATTCTTCTTGCAGTTTCTGCATGTTGCATTTTGGAAGAGCTCAAAATAACAACCCAGTTTATTTTTAGAGAAAACTCAATAGCAAGATCAAGCTAGCACCACATCATTTCCACAGAAGGACAGGCATTTAAGGATACAGACATTTTCCCTTTTATTGTTTTCTTCTTTGCATCAGCTCCTTTCTCTAGCAGGTTGCCCCAAAACTCGGTGTTTTTTCTTACCTCAGTGTAAATTCCTGTTTTACTCGCCTTAATTTGTAATCCTAACAGGTTTTGATTGAATGCCACTGCTGCAGAGGGATGCCTCAGCATAGCACTGTCCTGATGTTCTCCCTGGCAAGTGTCCTCACAGAGACTCCCACAAGTTTCAGTGTTGTCTCCTGGCTGCATCAGCAGGAACATTAGCTGCCCAGCTGGAATGCAAATCACCTTTGAGAACCCTTTTGAACAGAATCACAATCACAGAAGCACAGGATGGATCAGGTTGGAAGGGACCATGGTGGGGCATCTGGTACAGTCTCCCTGTTCCAGCAGGGCCATCCCAAAGCACAGGGCATAGGAGTGTGTCCAGACAGCTCTGGAATACCCCCAGTGAGGGAGACTCCACACTCTCTCCAGACAATCTGTTCAGGGCTCAGTCACTGCACAGTTTCAGTCCCCCAAATTGAGCCTATTAAATGCCAGAAATTGCTGGTCATGTTCAGTGGTGGTCAGAGAAAACCCTGGACTTGTCATGTTTTAGAATCTCTACCTCTGGTGCAGGTAAGCTGGGAGGTGTGAGGCTCACAAGACATTCATCAGGGAAGTCTTCAGAAACTTTCCCTAAAACCACAGGTCTCAAGATTGTGTGATTGTGGATAGAAAAATCTGTATCTCCTGACCCCCAGCCTCCTGATTTAATCCCTATTTCCTATTCATTTTTCATTCATTCATATTCATTCCATAATTAATATTTCCATCCATGATTTTTTGTTTATTTTTCTCCATGTTTCTTCATTTTAGCAATATTTGTTTTTTCCTCTTGAGGTTTTTCCCTTCTCCCTGTTCATTTTATCTTGAAGTTTGTCTTTCGAGTTTTGGGGGGGTTTTTTTGTGTTTTTTTTTGTGGTTTTGTTTTTGTTTTTGTTTTTGTTTTTCCCTTAATTTCCTTTCATTTATCTTTGGGTTTGGCAGTATAATTCACTTTATGATGGTTTTTCCCCAGTATGTCTGCCCAGATGCCTCATTCTTCAGGGTCTCTTTGCTCCCCAGGGGTAAAAAAGGACTGGAAATTCAGGAAAAAACTGCTATTGGATGGCAGTGGAGGAGAGGTCAGGCCAAACACATCACACAGGAGCTTGGTCACTTCACAGCAGGCATCTACAAGCAGATGTGGGAGAAGGAGAGGTTGAGCATCCTGCCCTCCTGGCCACAGGCTGAGGAAGCAGACTCTGGACAATGGACTCATTTCTTCTCACTGGCCTCACCACAAGTCCCACTCCTTTTACTCACAGTTTCCCCACGTTTATAGAAAGAAAAACAATCTGATTTTTGCACTAGCATTCCAGTGCAACAAACAACTGAGTGGGGATTTAAATCACATTTCAATTCATTGCAAAAATGTGCACTCCATGTGGCTTTTCAGCTCAATTTGATTCCCACAAAGTATTTTGATCCTGCCATTTACCACTTTTTAGGACTTTGTTCTCCTTGAATCTCACAGGATTACGTGCCAGAATTTGCCTATCTAGTGGAAAGGATAGGCAAATTTAGAGGCACATTTTAGAGGCAGGCTTATTCTGTGACTGCAGCCTTCATTTTATATGCCTGCTAACACCATCTATCCAGATCAGAGACTTTAGAATCACATCCCACCAAGGAAACACCACTATGGAGTGAGTGATACAACCAAACTCACTAAAGAAATAAAAGCAAGGCAAGTACATTTAGGTCAAGGTGAGTTTATTGTCCATACAGCATACCTAATCCCGCCAAAACACTTTTCTTAGAACCATCTTTAAACTAGTCAAAACAATAGGTTATTAATAAAAATGACAACACTGAACAAAGACCTTTTAGAATTCAATCAAGACTACACCGTATCAGAGTCTTACCCATCAAAAACAACCTCGTGTACTTTCTAAATACTTTTGTTTACACTGATGTCTACTACCACACTTTCTAGCATCCCCTGACCACATAAACATCCACACCTCTTAAAGAGCACATTTGTGAGAGAATAACGTTGACTTGATATGGCATCACACTCAATAAAGCAAAAAAAAACCAACCAAAAAAAAAAACCAAAACAAAACCCAAAAAAAGTTTGAGAACAGAAACTGTGCAACCAAGAGTGATTTCTGAGGTACATGAGAACATGGTAATAAACATAGTGGAAAAAATCCAGTGGCCAGGTGGTTTGCTGAGTAATTAGGAGCTGTCTAATTACTCAAGCATAAATCATTGACATTGACATGGGATTAATCATTATTTTTCTCTTTCACAAGCATGTTGGAAATACAAATAAATACACTATGAGGTGCTCTTAACACGACAGTAACAGGAAGGAGGAGAAGATTGTCCAAGTACCATCAATAGGAAACTGAGAGAGAAATGCTTTTAGCAACTGTACCAATCCTTTGGCATTTGGAAAGGCAGAATCAGCAACACATTTTCTATTCTTTTTTAATCAATCAGTTGGGAGGTTTAAGATTTCTGCAGTTCAGGGGGGGGGAAATCTCACACCTCATTTGCAGTAACAACACACTTCCTTTTAACACCTGTTGAAAGAGAGTACTAGGCAGTCATTTTATTCAGAAAGCTACTGTGAAAGCACTCAAGTTGTAGGGTTTGCAGCCTTCAAACATACAGTACGCTGTAACCAGAGGGTTGGCACTTGCTGAGCACGTCACTGCAGCCGAGGACACTCCTCACCCTGGTGGGGGGACACACACAGACCCACCAGGACCCCACAGAGGACTGGGAATGCTGAATGTTGCTGCCCCTTCCAGCACAGCTCATCCTCACCCTGCTGTAGAGGAGCCAACCACAGAGGTGGCCCTCAGGTCCTGACCCTTCCATTCTGCAGAGGGGTGACACTGTGGGATCAGCCCTGTGCTCCACAGCAGGGATCCCATGGTTACTGTGGGACTGGCGTGTGCAGGAGGTTGGATGAAGAGCAGGGGCAGGCACCCTAAACACAGGTCCTGGCTACACCTGGCCTACAGTACGGAGCAAACCGTGCCAACATGATGGACGCGGTGCCAGCACTCAGAGAGGTCACCCCACCATCAGGACCTTCTGGCACAGCTCCCCATGAAGCCATGGAGCAGGGCTGCCAAGGAATTATCTGACCTGATCTGATCTGCGTGTGGCTCCGCAGTCTTGCTGCAACAACATCGGTTACTTTTTTCCTCCAGGACAGAGACACTGCCGCCGAATTCCGCGTGCTCCCAATGAAGAACGTCGAGGTGGGAGGCGAGGCCAAGGCTGTGCCCAGCAGCAGCTTTGGGGAGGACAGACCTGCTCACCAGTGGAGAGTCAATGCATTTTTTCCACTATGAAAAGGATACCAGAGACCAAAAAGGAGCCAGTGCCCCGCCTCAGCTGCTTGCAACCTCTCCCCGGCAGGCCCCGAGGCAACCAAACTGTCACTGTGTGAGGTATTGTGAAAATGGGAACCATTTCCTGTCCAGCAAACCTGAGGTAAGTATACCATCTTTGCAGGATGTGATCAGGAAGGAAGGAAATTAAAAATAAAAATAAAAATAAAAAAAAAAAAAGAAAAAGTAAGAAGGAAAAAATAAAATAAAATAAAAAAAATAATCATGAACACGCTATTAGGGAAAAAAACCTGTACAGGGCATTTCCAGTAAATCAAAGAACTCATCATATCTCCACTTAACCATCTACTTCAGGATTTGAAATTTAAGCAGTAAAATAATATATTATAAAAATGTTTATAAAATAGCAGCACACTCAGTGAAACAATACAGCTAAGTACTGTTAATGTGAATAAGAATGAAACAAATCATAGCTTCTTAGCAGCGCAAAAAAAAAAAAAAAAGGAAACCAAAAAACCCCCCCAAAACCAAAAAATAACAAAACTTAGAATCTTACTCCATTTTCTACCCTCATCTAGCCAAATAGGCTGAGTCCATACATATAATATTCTTCAAAGTAGCATGTTCTTTCTGGATTTTTGCGTTAAAAATGCAAACATTAACATTTCAACCAACAGCTTCATATTGGATATCTGCAAACTGTTAATACAATTGTGCAAAAAAAAAATCAAAAAAAACAAAACAACAAAACAAAACAAAAACAAAAAAAAAAAAACCAAACCAAAACAAAAAAAAACCAAAAAAACCCCCAAAAAACCAAACAAAACCCAAAATCCAGAAAACCCCAAAACAAAACAAAAAAAATCACAAAAAAAAAAACCAAAAAAAACCAAAAAAAAAAAAAAAAAAAACAAAAAAAAACCCAAAACACCCCAAACACCGAAAGTTGCTCCAACTCCTTTGCCATCTAAATGCCTCTTCATTACAGGTGGAGCAGGAAAATAAATTCAAGTACACTGAATACACCTTTGTAATAAAACTCCAAGTCATGCACCTCGATGTTTACCACCACGGCTGTTGCACCAGCAATTTTCTTTCCTTGTCCATAGATAAACACATGGGTGGTATTAAGATCCTTCTGTGACACTGAACAATACAGATGGTCAGGCTTTTATCCGGAATGTCATGACAGGAATGTCATCTGAAGCGGGTGTTGGTATTTCCAACAACACCGCAGCTAAGCGAGTACACCAGATACTGGAAAATATTGACTATAAAAAGCTATACAAAGCCTTGCTTTTGTGACTTATTTCCTTTTTTTTTTTCCTTTTATTTTTTTTTTTTTTTTTTTTTTTTGGGTTTTTTTTTTTTTTTTCTTTCCTCGGCAAAATTGTCATAAACCATCTCATTTAATCCCTTAGGAAGAATTTTCAAAGTGCTTTTCGAATGAAATGGTTTACAAAAACGCTCACTGTGGATCAATAAAGTTAATGAAATGCTGAAAAAGTGTGTGGGGGGAAGTGGGGGGGAAAGAGGGATGAGGGAGCAAACCAAACCTCATCTTCTTTAACACAGTGAGGGGCTGTTACAAGGGAAGATGGACAGAGCATCATTTAAATGTCTTTGTGGCCAAGCTAAGAAGCTGCCAGAAGTTAACATGGACGTGAAGCATTAGCAGTGTAAAGGAATATAATGCTTTTCCTAGATGATCCACCACATCTTGCAATCCAAAGGCTGGAGGTGGTCTGCCCAGCCAACAGGTCGGGATTAATGCGTGCATTCCTCCCGCTGACCATGAACACTTGGGAACTTTGGCTCGGCCCATGGCTGGGTAAATGGAATTGCTCTCATGCCAAAGATGCTGCTGTGTTTAGAATGAACCATTTCAGAAGGAAAAGTAGATAAAAAAATCAAGAGGGGCAGAGGGAAAGTTGGGGAAAAAAAAAAAAAAGAAAAATAAATCAACTTAAAAAAAAAAAGCCCAAAAGACACCTGCTCTTCTGGCTGGTAAAATAAAGCATCTTCTTTCTTAGGTAGCAGCTACCACAGACAGCAAGAGTAAACAAAACTAACATACAGAGATCCAACAAACACTTCTGACTAATAACAGAGGTGACAGATCAGCAAATCTCTTCTGCATTCAAAATGGTTCAATTGCTTCAGGGATCTTTTCCCACTTTGCCCTAAACCCCTTATTCTATTGCTTTGCAATCTAGTCAAGCCATAAAATCGCACACACGATTCCTTTCTTAAATCTAAAAAAGGGGTGTATGCACTAGTTCATAATACACAGACAAGTATACTCTACTTTGTTCCCACAAATGCAGGCTTACATTGATCTAGCTACTTTGTATGCTTTTATAAGCATTTAATATCATTGATACATAATCAAATAGCAATTACCAAATATATCGTGGGATTCCCTTCTGTAGAACATCACAGGCACCAAATGCTTTTTTTTTTTTCATTATTCAGTTTTTGTACTTTTTTTTTTTGTTTTTCTTTATACCTAAAAGAGCTTTAAATATGTTCTATGTGGGAGCAGATTAAAAAAAAATTCACTCTAAAAATAATAACAAAAATAAAGGGTCTGGGGGAGCAAGCGTGACTTTGCGTGCCGGTGTCCTCACAGGTTGATGTCTCTCACATCTGTGGGAGTGCTGGCCTGGTCCAGTTCATCCACTGTCTTGGAGGGGTTGCTCTGCTGCTGCTGCTGCCGGACTTGCTGCAGGCTGTTCACAAGCACCGCCTCGATCTGTTCCTGACAAGCTTTAAGGCAGTCCTAGGGGAAAGAAAGCAAATTTACCTATTAGCAAAGATAAAGGTGGTTATTTTTTCCTTACTGAGCTAGCAGAAGTGGGAAGAGCGTCAGTCAGGTGTTTCCAAAGAGGTGCCTGCTTTGACACAGACCAACCCTGAATTCTGAGAGGTAATCACTATGTACAAAGTCCCTGGGTTAAACACTGTTCATGCTGTATTGATTAGGCTCTAAATCTTAATATTTTACAGGTCTTTGATCAATAGGTTGCCCAGAGATCTGTGACTGCCCCATCCATAGAAGTGTCCAAGGCCAGGTTGGATGGGGCTCTGAGCAACCTGGGATAGTGGAAGGTGATCCTGCCCATTGCAGGGGTTGGAACTGCATAGGCTTCGATGTCCCTTCCAACCCAAGCCATTCCACGACTCCATGTGATTTATGTGGTCTTCTTGAAGCGGAACCTAATTATTACAGAGAAATAGTTTTTAATTCTCCTATGCAGGGTTAAGGCACCTAAGTTGGTCTTCTCTACAAAAAAAATTGCTATTTTATCCTGAAATAACCTTCATGTGCTGTACCAAGATAACACAGACAGATGCACTTCATAAAAAGGAAACTGATGGGAAACTGGAGAAGTTTTGAGGTGCCTCAACAAGCATGGTGCTCTGGGGCTGAGTTTTATCTGTCACACATTTGGGTTCCCCAGACAGAGGCAAAAAGGTCAGTTTATCTGTGAAAATTCACACAAGAGAAAATTCACACAAGCCCCAAACATGCAGCTGCATTACTGAACTGTAGAATCCTTTAGGTTGGAAAAGACCTCTGAGATCCTTGAGTCCAGTCTTTGAGCAACCACCACCTTGATGATCAGAGCACTGAGTGCCATGCCCAATCATTTTCTGAACACCCAAACAGCTCCCAGAGACCACTGCATTACAAACTACAGAACGTTCAGAGAAACAGCAGGGTACAGTACAGCAACATAAATATGAGAGCCTGTCCATCAGTAGTCCCACAATAAACATGAAGTATAAACACAGAAATAAATGCAAAGGATTCACCACATTTAAACCAGACACAGCGATGAAGAAGATGACTATTAAAATGGTTACAGGATGTTTCACACTCTTGATAATATACTGGAAGACCAAATAATGTGGTTATTTAACCAGAAAAAAGTGTCAGAAAACCTTGACAAACCCTGAAGTTACAGGAGAAACTTAAAACTCAATCTGTGACTGTATGAACACAATGCCAACCATGTTCAGTGTGCTGGCACTGGGAGTATCAATCTGGCACTGTGCAGGGGGACAAGTGGTGCTACAAGAAATGGCATTTTCTAAAGGCAGCCCTGAGGAGTCCTTCTGGAAAAGGCACTAATACTGTAAACTTTCTGCAGCCTCACCCTGCCTAAGAGCTGGGTCTCTCCAGGAGTCTGCAGGGAATAGAGCAACACAGGGCTTGGTAGGAGGATTTTATCAGCACAGTGCTTTAACCAGAGCCCCCACAGCATCTGGCAGGGATGGTGAGACTGAGCATCACCATTCCCACTGTCAGACAGGGGAGCTGAAGAACAGAGCAGGACACTGACCTCCACAGGGCTCCATGGGCACCTGTGAACCCACTATGGGATGTGACTGCAACACTGAGGAGCTGGGCCCTAACCAAAACACTCCTTTTTCTACACAGCACCTGGTTATTGGGGAGAGTTTGAAATATTCATGGAGGATTGATTTGCCATCCCAGTCTGACTGGGAAAAACACATCCAATGAAGAGGATCTGTTCTGCTGGAGACTCTGACATTCATGATGGGTACAATTAGCTCTACTAGGTAATGAGCACCCATTTTTTTTGGCTACCAGCCAGCAGCTGCTGGCTGCAAAATCCTGTCCTCAGATAAAGAAAATTCCCCATTATCAGCTAGGGAGGGCTTTAGGTCCATTTTAAGCATTCACCTGTGTAAGAGGGCAATGACAACAAATCACTGTGTGGGTCAAGGCATTTTTAAGTGTGGGGACACCCGTTTGGAGACTCTTGTAACAGACGACACTCGTAATGTGCTCTTTTGGGAATAAGAACATCTTCTTTTAAAGCACAGTTTAAAAGTACTGTGTCCTTCTGAAAACAAGCCAGATTTTTTCAAGCAGCTTCAGTCTGAAAAACTTAATGAGGCAATTTCCTTGCAGGCAGGCTTGGGGAAGGAAGGGTGGTGACATGCAGAACATGAGGCTCCAGCATTTGGAGTCAGCTTTGTCTGTTCCTAAACACCCTCACGTATGCTCATTTACACCATCACTATACAAACCTCTGATGGGCAGCATGATGATTCATTTCAGGAAAGAAGAGGCTGAAATCTCCAGGTAACCCTATAGAGAAATGGGTTGTTTCTGGTGTCTTCATTTTGTACATAAAATCTATGAAGTCGCCTGGACTGGAACTGTCACATGGATTTTATTTCATATGGGAACCCACAGGCCACTGTGTATTTCTCTGGTCTACACTTAGGTTTTGAACTTAAAACCACTGAATTATTTAAAATGAAGAAACCTACAGTAAACATGACCAGCATAATGTATTTATCATGAAATAGTTTTCAAAGAAAGTGTTGCTATTTGCATACTAAGGCTCCTTTTATTTTAAATCTCTCAGGTGAAATGAAAAAAAACCCACCTAATTTAGAGTGTCTTATCAGCCCAGCTGTCACAGTGTGATAAGGTAAGTGGCTTTAATTGTCATCAACCAGTGCATCACTGGATCTTTCTGTCAATCCGAAGGGACACAGTACAAAAACCTACTAAAAACCCATCAGGAAAAACAGCCTGACCTTTCCATGACACAGTATTTTTAACCTCCCCAAGTTTCATGGGGATTTGCTGCATGTGTACATATTTTACTCATGGACTTTCATTTTGCAAGCTCTAGATGGCTCTGACAACAGGAAATTAAGTTTTAAGAACATATCAAAGAAAAACTCCATTAATTGCATTATTTTCAACAGATCTTCCTTGAAAGAACACTATAATGCACTACAGTATGACCCCAGATTTTGCAATACAAGAACTAGGCCATTCCTTCAGAATACTGCAGGGTTTGCCTTTGTTTTTATAAAAAACTTTTTAAAGTGTGTATCACATGGATCAACTTCCCCATTCTTCTATATGGTCTAGTAGTTTTAATGATTAAAATAGTTCTGGTACTTTCCATTCCATAGTTTTATTTTTGCTTCAGCATGTACAGAACTAAAAAGGCAATTAACTTAGGGGTTTCTTTTTTTTTTTTCATTCTGAAACTCTTTCAT
Organism: Aegithalos caudatus; assembly: GCA_013389925.1. Lineage (NCBI taxonomy): Eukaryota > Metazoa > Chordata > Aves > Passeriformes > Aegithalidae > Aegithalos > Aegithalos caudatus. The sequence continues at coordinate 203,976 of WEIU01007043.1, forward strand.
CCCTAGGTGATTTTACTAGCACACTTGAAATGCATTTGAAGAAAAAGAAAAGCTTTCCTGTGTCTGATGAGGGGCAGCCTCGTGGCCATGGTGGAAATGCTGGCAGTGAAAATAACTGGAAGGAGGAATCAGCAGCTCTATGACATGAGCTACTTATTCAAGTCAATAATCATTGAAGATTTCAATTTCCATTCATGACAATCTTGAAAGAAAGCACTAGCCCTAGGGAAGATCCTGCAGAATATTACACATAATTCACTTTCTTGAAATTTTCAACAGTTCTGTGATATACACATGTCCTATACTGGCCCCCAGCTTACAGTTTTAAACTGGCATTTATGGTTCATTGGCAATCCAGGAAGGAAGGCTTCCCACTCAACCCAACTCAACTCAACTCAACCAACAGGCTCTTGCCTTGCACTGCCCAAAATCCCAAAACTGGGAAGGCTATAAAAGCCTTCTGGAATTTCTGTGTTAAAGGGTGATTAGTTTTCCACATATGTATTAATTATTTCACAAATAAGTGTTAAGGCCCCCACTCTCTTCCCCTTTCTTAAAATTAATTGCAAAAGGGAAATCAGGAAAGGCTTTTTTTTAGGTGTGGGATCTGGTTTGATAAATGCAAAGGATGCTGGAAATACCCAAAATGACAGTACTGCTCACTGGTCATGTATGCATTGCTTGGATAGTCTAAGAAAGCAGCAATCAGACATGCATTAAAGAGTTGGGATTTACATAAATTCCAGTGTGGAACATGTCATCTGTACTCCTACACACAAAAGCCGGCTGGATTCCTCCACTGGTTCACATTTAAGCCCCAATTCAGACCTCTCCAAAGCACATGCTTCATTGTTGACATAAACAGGGATTCCTTCCCAAAGTGGGGCCTTTGTGTGCTGAGCGCTGGCCTTTACCTCACTGACCTTCTCCAAAGCAAGAGCCTGGAAAGCTGCTGTGGGAATATCTTATCCATTTACTGTATTTACAGTGATCTCACATCTAATGGATGCAGTTAAAAAACAGAAATATTCTCCCTCCTGAATGTATGTTGTTGCTACTCTAACAAAGAGCATCAATCACAGAAAAGTGTCCATGTCTCTTTTTCCATCTGGAAATACAGAAAATAGTAATTTGCTGTTTCAAAGGACACTTCATGTGGACTAACAAGGACATCTCATTCAAAAAACAAAACAAACAAAAAACCTGCAAAATACTAATTCATGTCAGAGCTTCTCCACTTACTGTTGCCACCTTATTGCAATAATGCAATAAATAAGGTGACTAACATTAAGAATCTGAAATACAGGGCATTTTTCTCTGCAATTCTTTGGTCCTTTCAGCAGTTTCGACAGTGTCTTTTCTAGATTCAGTTCCACTGTTTGCTTCACCACTCAGTTTGCTGGTTTCCTGTTGCTGCTGTGGGTATTTCTCATTGCAAACAGGAGAGAACAATGTTTTCAGAACTGGGAAAAGACAGAGTAAAGCCAACACACCAGCAGGGCAATGCAGGGGCAGATGCTATGATACTCCTTGCTCCTTGTGACTTGGGATTTCTGGTAATTTCTACCAGGTAATACTTGGAAGACATGAAAAGGTGGAAAGGCGAAAAGGTGTGGGATTTATGCTGTTGTAACAAACACCCTGAGCGTTTAGCGGAAAAGGGGATTTCCAAAAAGCTGGGAGGACCTGCCAGCGTTACACAGAGCTGCAGGAGCTGAGCAGGGATTCCCTGCGGGAGCGGCTGATCCCCGGGAGCTGCTCTGGGGGCTGCGGGGCCGTTCCCGGGGCCCTGGCTCCCTGGGCGCGCCGGCCGCGGCCGCGCCTGTCAATGGACCCGGCGGAACTCCGCCATGAGCCCGCGGTGTCACTGCATCACCCCATTGTTGCTACACACGCACAGCACTCACTGGGGAACAAAAAGCTGAATGAAACGGAGCAGCTGCCAACTCAGGCAAAGACAACTTAGGAAACTATCTCATTCTTCCTTTCTCTGGGAGGCTATTTCGCCTGTTGTTTCCTTGCATACAAAATGCGGTCTGCAACAAATAAGGCAGGATAAGATACAGCGAGTCCTGTTTCTTGCTTCCAAAACCACAAGCCCTAGACACTACAAAGGAGGGGATAAATGGTGTATGTGCTGTAGGGACAATGTTCAAATGTGATCCATTCAAGATAGATTTCCATGATTTTTTTACTGCAGCTCTGAATTCTTGAGCATGAGTGGTTCTTCACTTCCGTTTCTGTGCAGAAATCTGCAGATCTTTATGAAGGGATGTCTCTGATCTTGGGAATTAAAAAAAAAATCCTGGCACTGACATATGTGGCACGTATACGTGGAGATATTTTAAATGCCATTTATTATGGATCCAGTCTTCAAAACAGACCCACTGCATATTTTTAAGGGCTCACAGCCAGCTGTTTCTACAAGCCTTTAAAAAATGCTTGGTTCCTTGCTTTCTTTTCTACTTCAGGCCCTTAAATATGCTTTAGATTTTCCAAACCACTCAATACACACCAGTTGCCATCTGGGAACAGACTTTTAGAGATGACTTCTGCCCACCTACAGGCATTGGCTCTACCTGAAAACCTCTCCCTGGCTGCTGGTGCTGAGGAGACCTACTCTGTGTGTCATCCAGATACAACCTGGATGGCTGCTCTTCCAGAAGGTAAGGGAATTTACCCAAGAAAGGTTTCAAGCAGAGAAGAATATTGATTTCAAGGTCTTAAAATGTGCCCTACCCATTCAGCTATCCTTCCTCACATCCCGTAATTGTGCACAGCAGGGATGCTTGTATCCTCCTCCCAAGCATCTGGCTCCACCAGGGACAGGATACTGCTCACACTGGAGTGCTGGTCTGGGATGCTATGGGAATTCCTGACTTCCTGAGTTGTTTATTTTTCCTTTGCAATGACCCACCAAGAGATGCACAGGGAGCTCTGCGGCTTCCTGCCAGTAGGTCTGTTAACTCTTCGCTCACCAGCCTCTCCTCTTCAAGCAACCACAAAGGAAATGTTCCCATCCCCTGGCAGGAGAACAGACTGGAACATGAAATCCCCATCCTGCAGAGCTGTGTGAAGTTAGAATCAGAGGCACAGAATGGATTCAAACAGACCTTAAAGGTAATCTTGTTCCGCCCCCCAGCCATGGGCAGGGACACCCTGCTCTAGACCAGGTTGCTCAGAATCTCATCCAACCTGGCTTTGAACACTGCCAAGGATGGGGCAGACAGTTTCTCAGGGAATCCTGTGCCAGGGCCTCATCACCCTCTCTACTTCTAATTCTACTTCTAATTCTACTTCTAATTCTACTTCTAATTCTACTTCTAATTCCTAATTTCTTCCTAATATCCAATCTAAACCTACTCTCTTTCAATTTGAAGCCGTTCCCCCTTGTCCTCTTACTACAGTTTGTAAAGAGAAGTCACTCTCCTGCTTTCCAGTAGCCCACTCACAGATGCTGGAAGGTGCTCTGAGGTCTCCGTGCAACTTTCTCTTTTCCAAGCTGAGTAGCCCCAACTCTCCCATCCTGTCTCCACAGGGGAGCTGCTCCAGCTCCCTTTATCAGTTCCATGGCCTGCCCTGAACTTGCTCCAACAGTTCCTTATGCTGGGGACAACAGGACTGTATGCAGTATTCCAGGTGGAGCCTTACAAGGAAAGAACAGAGTAGAGGGGGAGAATCCTGTGTGGGATTAGCTCTTAGTGGCTCTTGAGGACAGCAACAATCAGAGAAGGCAGTTCAGATGCACCATGCAGAGCTACTTGCACTGCCCTTCAGGCTGCTGAGCTTCTCCAAGAGCAGCTCCCTGCTGTTTATTTCTGTTAGTGGTGGGGGCAGTGAAACCAGGGTTTGCCTGGCCCTGTTGTCACACTTTATCCAGCCTGTGATTCAACCCTCACCAAACAGCCCAGGGCAGCTATTTACCAGAAATAACTGGTTATCCCTAAAATGACAGTGGCAGGATGTCTTGGACAACCCCATCTCAAGTCTGGGACACTTCTCTGGATTCATACAAGGATAGCCGACACCAACGTGTTTTTGAAAGAAACTCCTGCTGGTTGTCTGCTTACCCAACAGCTGGGCTCTAAATTACATGTTGTTTATTAATAACGTATTTTTGGACTAATTCTTAATGAAAGATCCATTAAAGATATTCATTTTAGTTGTAAATGCTAAACTCCAGTCTCAGTTACACTAATGTAAATCTAAAATAACACCATTTATTTCAGCCTCCTGGTTAATGCTGCTATTTCCCAGCAAACAGACTGCACCCTTAAATTATCATTATAAAACAGTGGAAGTTCAGAAAAGCTCACTGTATTTAAGTTGCATCAGGGTTTCATTACCATTCTTTCTTTTCATCTACTTGCAGCTTTGAAGCTGAGATTTTTCATGCTTCACCTCAGACAGTGACATTTTTTGAAAAGCCAGTGGGAAAGTCCTATCATCTGTTTCCATGCTAGGCAATCACACACTCCAAAACAAAAATGAAGCCGAAGCCCTGGCACCCTCTGGCTGGGAAAGACTCTTCCCCAGCTGGCTGATGGTTCCTGTGGGCTACCATGAGGCACAGGGGGCCAGAAGGTTTTCCTCTGCAGAACTGTTAATTTCTGTGACTTCCCCACTTTTGGTCCTAAAGCCCAGGAACTCTCATTTCTCTCTCTTCCCTAAGCCCCCACTGGAAAACAAAATCATTCACACAGTAACAAGGAATTAATTGTGCCACTGCAGGAACAGCTCTCAGGCATCAGAAATTCGGAAGTGAGAGAACTGAAGCTCTTCATTCAACTTTAATTAAGTCCCAGTGTAAAATGTATTACAATAGTCTTTACTCTTTATTAAAACAGCCTTGGGCCAACTCTTACAAAATCCAGACAGTACATTTTTTCCAACAATACATTTTACACATGAGGCTGATATTACTACCTATTTCTAAGCCTGCTCCATGCTTCTCTGAGACCCCATTTTCAGCTGCTTCTCTCTCAAGCTTTATCATGTAGGATGAAAATTTCCAGTCCTGGGCCCTTTTGTATTTTTCCAATGCAAAACTCACAGAGAAAATACCTAGCAAAATATTTGTCCCAAACTGAAAGAGCAGGCTAATGAAAAATACACTATTTTGCCCGAGCTCAAAAATTTTGGCAACCTGTGGTTAGGCTGAGGCTTCAAAGCTTGCAGGGAGTTAAGGTTACCTCTGCCTCAATAATGAAAACACCTTGAAAAAAAATAACAGCACCTCTAATTTCTGCAAAGGCTTATATTTTTTAGCAATTAAATTATCCAGAAGCTCCTTTTGTCTCAGGTTTGTTCTGATTTAGGGGGATGAGTGAGACTCTCCTATAGTCTGTGCTGCTGTGGGCTGAGACCAGGAGCAATGAGAAGGAAGCTGGTCTCTTCCCAATGCTGACAGACATTGTCAGGGGAGATAAACCCCATCTTCTGACCACTTAAGAACTACTATGATGTTTCTGTAGGTATTTTCTTTCAGACTTAAACAATCTGGATAGAAAAGATCAGTACAGTAGATAAAAGTTTTCCAAACTTCAAGATGCAGCGAAAGGGCCTTATAGGCCCTACACCCAAGTCTCTCAGGCACAGAAGGTGTTCCTCCTCTCAGATGGACCAAGGGCATCAGAGGGATGGAGCAGCTCTGCTGGCAGGAAAAGCTGAGGGAATTGGGATTGTTCAGCCTGGAGAGGAGAAGGCTTTGAGGTGACCTCATTGTGGCCTTGTAGTGCCTGAAGAGAGCCCACAGGAAAGATGGAGAGAGGCTCTTGGCAAGGGCCTGGGCTGACAGGACAAGGGGGAATGGCTCCAAAGTGACAGAGAGGAGGCATAGATGGGATATTGGGTAGAAATTGTTCCCTGTGAGAGTCGGGAGGCTCTGGCACAGGGTGCCCAGAGAAGCTGTGGCTGCCCCATCCCTGGCAGTGTCCAAGGCCAGATGGGGCTCTGAGCCACCTGGGATAGTGAAAGGTGTCCCTCTGTGGCAGGGGGGTAGGATGAGATGATCTTTAAGGTCCCTTCCAACCCAGCCCATTCTGTGATTCTATGGTTTAGATTTCATGCACACTCAATTGCAAATATTGCTTTATCTGTGCAAATCCAATTTGAATTAAAATAAATGCGAAACCCCCGAACTGCATTTGAACATTAGGATGAATTTGACTGTAAGAAAAAAAGAGAAACATCAAAATTCTCCCCTTTTACGTAAACTGGACTAATTACGCCTTTTTAACCAATTCAGAAACCCAAATCTTCATTTAATAATACTATCACAGATGTAATAATGCCACATATTTACTCTGTGAATTAACAATAAATTATCACACATTAAGGACAGCTTGAGTTGTGCCTGTCTCACATCCTGCCTCAAAATTAGCTCATTATTCCCTTCCTCCAAGCCAAGAATTTTTAGGTGATACACGAAGGAGGGCCAGAAGAGCAGTTTCAAAGGTTGCAAGCACAGGACCAATTCCAGGACACCACCTCCTGGTTTGCTTTACTCCCCAGGGAATGCTGCCTGCTCACCCCATGACCAAGGGCTCCTGAGGAGGCTCAGCCTGCTGGACCACCAGCTTGGGCAAGCAAAGCAGGCTCTCCCCATTGTTTTGGTGACTCAAACCAAAGTGCTGGGTCCACACCTGCAACTCACTCCCTGCAAAAGCACCCCCTCCTTCGGCCCACTCAGCCTTCAGGATCAGGTCCAGTTCTCCACTACGCCCTGGGAAGTCAAAGGAGAAGAGGAATATGGGACACTCACCACATCTGTGTTTGTGATCTTGGCCAGGAGGTCCGTGAGGCTGTCCCCATCATCGAGCTGAAGGCCACAGATGGCTGCTCCCACACTTCCAGTTGCTATCATTGATGGTGGGTACATGGCAAAGTTAAAATCTGCAAGAACAGATCTGGGAATTAGTCCAAGCCCAGACCAGAAAAGCTGCAAAACATCAGAGGCAAGCAACATAAAAAAAAACCACACCCAAGAATAAAACCCGGGGAAGTAGAAGAAAGGGAAAAGTGCCACTCTTTTTGGTCCCATGGAGCTCATTAGTCACACTGCTCATCACAAGCAGTCAAAGGAGGGGGAACAGACCTGCAAATTAAAATGGAAATGCGGTTCAGCCTTTTATTCTCACTGATGCATAAAGTAAACCTGGACAATTTTTAATAGTCTTTCCTTAGTTTTAAAGAAAAGGAAAGAGAAGAAGGGGGCTTTCTGTAATTTATGGCAGAAATTTGGGTCTTGGTCACATTAGACCTCTCTGTATAACCAGAAAACTAACTGGAATAAGGTATCACAAAGGACCAAAATGAGATTTTTAGTCACGTCAATTTTTAAAGAGTTAATTAATTCGAGCATTTAAAGAACTGTCCGGGAAAGAGATTTTAATTAACGGTTCATCTTTACTACCTTAGCAATTAGGAAGTGAGAACACTTACAGCCCATAGCTATGAAATCAAAGAACAAAGATCACATTTGTTATTACTACCTCTTAATAAACAAGCTAAAAATACACTTCAGAACTTCCTCTCACACATCTGTCAAATAAGAAGAGAAATTAAAAATAAAATCCTGTGATCTTTATAAGGCAATTTTATGATTTATGATGCTGCCACAGACACTGGTTTATCAGCACTAGTTTATCTTGCTAAATACCAGATTCCCACATCTTGATATATTCCTAAAATGAAACTTGATTTGCAAGTTCTTTGGTTCAACAATAACTCATTAACAAAACTTTCTCTACCAATTTTCAGTATTAGCAAACCTTTCTCTACCAGTTTTTAGCTGGGGGAACTGGAGTAGAAGGAAGAGTAAACCAAAGTAACACATAAAAAGAAATAAAAAGCAATACATTCCATCAATAGAAACAGATTATAGAAAACTGCCTAGCTGCAGATCCCAAATCCCCTCTGTTCACAAATTCTGTAACCCTGCTGCTGTCTGTGTAACCACTCAGGTTTTAGACACATGGAGAGTTGTTCTCAGCCTCCCAAACTCAGAGCTGGCACACACTTCAATAGCTGTGGAGACAGCATGTTCTTCGTCAGGCTGGAATATATCCTCGGGATTGAAGCAGTCCAGTAAGAATGGCACTTGGGACATAACATTCACCCAGATGGACCAGAATGGGGGTGTTAGAATGGGAGAGACAAAAGGAGGGGTTGAAACCCTGACATGGACTTCTCCGTCTCACAAACCCACCAGAAGGTTCCCACCTGCAAGCCCAACACTGCACACTGCTTCCTACAAGACATCACACTCTGACAGACACTTTTGAAGGGCAAATTCCCACTGGCTGAAGTAAGGAATATGGACATTATATGCTCCTTATGAAGTAAGGAATATGCCATTATTATAAAAATAATAATTTATGCACTATTGTAAGAACTCACTGTACATAGGAAAAATGATTCTTGGAAATGAAATTATATTGCCCTCCACTAACAAGTGAGACAATGAGGAGAACCTTGACTCCCAAACTGACAACAGGAGAACCTTGACTGCCAAATTCTCAGTTCAGGACACAGCCTTGAGTATGCTGATCTCAGCACATGGCAAGGGAATGGGAATTACACTTCCAGGATTGCACTTTCTGCCAGTCACCAGTGCTGTCCCCCAGGGCTCGGTGTTGGGGCCAGTTCTCTTTGATAAACAACCTGGATGAGGGGATCGAGTGCACCCTCAGTCAGTTCCCAGGTGACACCAAGTTGGGCAGGAGTGTTGACCTGCTTGAGGATAGGAAGGCTCTGCAGAGGCATCTGGACAGGCTGGATTGATGAACCCAGGCCAGAGAGATGAGTGAGATGACAAGGCCAAGTGTCTTCCTGCCCCTGGGTCACAACAGCCAGCAGCTCCAGGCTGGGGAGGAGTGGCTGGGAAGAGCCCAGAAGGAGAGGGCCTGGGCCTGCTGGTCCATGGCCACCACAGCACATGTCCAGGTGGGCAAGAAGGACAGTGGCTCCTGGGCTGGGTCAGCAAGGGAGCGACCAGCAGGACCAGGGCAGTGCCTGTGCCCCTGTCCTGGGCACTGGTGAGGCCTCAGCCCAAGTGCTGTGTCCAGTTCTGGGCCTGGCACTGCAAGATGGACATTGAGGGGCTGGAGCGTGTCCAGGGAAGGGAACGGAGCTGGGGAAGGGGCTGGAGCACAAGTCTGATGTGGAGCAACTGAGGGAGGAAAAGAGGCTCAGGGGAGACTTACTGCTCTCTACAACTCTCTGACAGGAGGGTGCAGCCAGGGGTGGGTCAGGCAGGGCTCCAAGAGAACAAGGACAGGACAAGATGAAGCAGCCTCAAGTTGTGCCAGGAGAGGTCTGGCTTGGGTATTAGGAAAAATTTCTTCAGGGTGATCAGGCATTGGATCAGCTGCCCAAGGAAGTTGTGGAGTCACCATCCCTGAAGTGTTAAAAAAACATGCAGATGTTGGCACTTGGGAGTTGTGGTTTATTGGTGAACACGGCAGTGTTGGGTTAGGGTTGGAGTCCATGATTTTAGCTGTCTTTTCCAAACTTAATGATTCTATGATCAAAATCATTTACATGTTTACCTCACGTGGATTTATACAAACACATGTAAGGGATAACCACACCCCTAAGTTGGGAAGTAACTTCCATGCTTGATCTTGGATATACCAAATTGTCTCTCACTTATGCATGGGAACTATGGGTAGCAATTGACTTTCCATGATTTTCCCCTCCTTGTTCTGAGTTTCAGGCAGGATGTAGTAAAAAGCTGGTGCAGGGAGGTCCCGTGTCCAGACAGGAGGAGGTGAGCAAAGGACAGAGCTCCACCTGCCCTCTGAAATTCCTTGCCTCGCATCATGACCTCCACGTTATCCGAACACTGGTGTTCTCGTGGCTGATTTTAGATCCACTCCCAGAAACTGTCTTCCTAGGAAGCTGAATAAAGAGGCACAGTGTCCCTGCCAACCAGCACTGCTGTAGGTCTGCTTCCACGTGGGGTCACATGCGAACATTTCTATGCCCAATAACCTTGTTAGCTCCCTTAATGTCATTCATAATGCAAATGAGACAGCGAGCGAATGGCCAGAGGCCCAGAGTGACTAAAGCTCAGCATCCAGAAAGTCTTACATTGCCTCTAGCTCTAAACTAACTTCCCTCCATAACAAGCACCATAAACTTGGCTATCAAAGCTACACATGCCCAGTCTTTGTTGTACAACAGGCAGCGATTTGTATCACTGGCTTCTATTTTTAGCATATTAATTAACTACTGCAACTGGTGAGGCAAGTGTCTCCAACTGGAGAGTGTGGCACCATTGTCTGAAGTCATCACCTCATCTCGAGCTATTGAAAATCATGGCAGTGACCCTCCTGCTGATATGAATTTAACCTGACATGCCCACAAAGGAATGGGGGGTGGTGCACCAATTTTGTGCACATGGTTCTCCACATCACCCTGGACCCTATTAGTGTGGAAAGAGCTCATTGAAAGAAAAGAAGCCACATTGTGCTGGGCCACCTAGAGGGTTGAATAGAAAAGGCTGAGGAAAAGAGCAGGCAGCGCAATAAAGGCCATAATTAACATATTTCCATATTCAAGCAAAGCAATAACTACGTGAAATGTTTTTCAAGGTGCAGTGAAAGCATAAATATTAAGTACCGTATCTGAGGGGATGCAGAACCGCCCCCCCAGTCTCTTAGATTCCATTGAGAAATTCAAAACAAGCTTTTTACATGCTATTTTCAATTATAACCTCTATCTCTGCTTCTACCATGACAACAAGACAAGCCTTGCCATCCTCACTCAGTTTTCACACAGGTAAAATTGTGCCCTCTCCAAATTAGGTTAAAAAATTGCCATGAGATTAAAAGAAAAAAAAATTTAAAAAAAACAAAGGTGGGGGGCACAGACAGACAATCAAAAATGTGAGCTGAAACATATGCAATTACTGCAAATTCTTGTAGAATATGATAAACCTGAACTACAGAGGAAATGTTATAGAAAGTACTTCTTACTGGACAATTGGAATTTTATAAGAAGCACTTCTCCCTGGACACCTGAAGCAAGGTTATGGGCTAAATCCTTGTGTGCAAACTTGGTTAACATGCACCCACAGCCTGCATCTAAACCATGGCTCTGACTCTAACTGTTGTGATTTATAGGTTTATAGTTGGGCTCAATGATCTCAGAGGTCTTTTCCAACCTAATTGATTCTGTGATTATGCCATTCCATGGGAAAAGTACAAAAGCGTCTCATTGTAAGTTAGAGAAGCAGTGCCACAGCACATGGTCTATGAGAATCTGAGCACATGAACACTTCAAGGGAAGACACTGGGTTGTTAGAAAGCAAAACTTGTTTTACTTTCTATTCCCAGGCAATAAACACTAGAAACCATCCCATCCCCATTTTAGTATCACCTATTTCCCAAATGACCTCAGAAACAAGTGACCAGCCCTGCACAATCCCATTGACTTCAGTGCCAAAAATAAAAAATAGCAATGCAAGAAATAGCACCCTTTTAAACACAGCCACCTGTGGACCAGCCAGCCAGAGTCATCAAGCAAATTCAGGGTACCCTGAACCTGTCCCCCACTTTCAGCCTGGAGCTGACACAGCCAGGGCACCAGGAGGTTTTTCTGCCAGGGGAGCACACGTAATCCATGCTGAAGTTCCAGGGCTGCGAGCACTGCAACTGAGCTGTTTTGCTGGCTGTCTCCCAATCCAGTGGTCTTCACTACCTTCAAGCCAGGAAAATGCAAGGCTGACAGTCAGTCCAAAGCAGAAGGGAACTGATGGAAGGAACCCAGAGAGGTCCTGCAAGGGGAAGCGTTAACTTGCAGCCAACAAATAAAGCTGTCAGAAGGAGAAGAGCACTGACAAATATCCAAGCTGAATTGCTTGGTGTGTCAAAGTCAGGTGGGGGAACTCTACCTACCTAAAACGACCCATGTTACTGATCTGGCTGCTGGTTGGGCTTCTTTTCAATAGCCAGTTTTAATCTCTGTAATTCGATAGATATTTATTTACAGAGTTGGAAACCGCTGTCATAAGGAAGGTAATTGTTCCCATGGTGGGGGGAAAAAAGGGAGGAAAAAAAGGTATGTTACCCTCATCAGCAAAACAGGTATTGATACATTAAAATTATATAGATAATGGTCACAGCCAGCCTCAGAGTTCACCAAGCCAACGCCTGTACTACGAAGACAAGCATGAATCTATATTTAACTATCTAAGTTTAAAAGAAAAGTTGAAGATAAACAGTGGAATTAGTTAATTTAATTCTTGTCTGCTTTGATCCAAATGCAATTCCAGGGTCAGTGTGGTACTCTTTTTTTTTTCTAATACAGTTGGTTATATCTGCAATGGCCATTTTTTTCTCTTGTTCTTATATTTCTCCAAGACACTGCAAAATTTCATCACATTAACTATTTCTACTTTTAAAGGCAAAACCAGATGACTCTTTGGCCCTTCAACACAAACACAAAACTTTCAAGTAAACCAGGATGCAGACATGCTTCCAATCCTTTGAGTAGGTGGGAGGGCAGACATCTCATTTTGCTCTTGGACTACAGTAAAGCAAACAGCATTTGGCCTTTATACAAATGGTTCTGAAGTGTCCTAAATGTTAATGCTTCATCACAACCATCCAAGAGAGTAAAGACAGGGAAACACGCTGAACAACCTATCCAAAGAAGAGGAGCACTCACAACAATACGCTCATTAGCTGATGGTAAATACTATATCTGAACAACTATTTCCACTGGTTATTATTTGCACTTATTTTACACCTTCCTAAACAAGAATTAGGATGATGTTAGTGCCTGAACCACCAAAATGTCGGACCTGCAGCTGGGAGAACAGAGGGCAACTCCTCTGGCAGCTCCAGAGTGATGCCAGCTTATACCAACACATGCTCCCTGTCTCTGTTTCTTTCCACCTCCTCTTGCCAGACTTGACTGGTCATGAAACATTCCCGAGGCCCTGACTAATTGCTGGTGGCACTTCCTTGGTTCTTGTGGTGCCATTGGCTGGAAAGCTCAATATAATGATAAGAGCTGCCTCTCCCTGGAACAAGCAAGAGCCTTCTTCTGTGTAGCAATAAATTAGTGCAAATTATTCTTTCTTCTGCTATGCAAGAAGCTCCTGCAAACACTGCCACTTTGCAACGTATTTTGTTTCTTAAGGCGTTTACACAATGAAGCCTCTGAAGGCTTCATTCTTCCCCTCGGCAAAGAACAGGTACCAAATAAAACTTGTATCACACTTCACTTCCAGGCTCCAGTAACTTACACTGGATGAAAAGGGGATGCAGAGTAGAATTGCTCTGCAGGAATGCTGAGGAGCAAACAGGCCTCATTTTGTGTGGTCACCCTGTAGATCACTACCAGGGTTGTAGACCTCACCTTGCAGTCTTTGCTCAGACAACACTTCCATTGACTTCCACAGAACTTCTGTATGAAGAAGGATGCAAGTTTTGGCCCAGAAGTTTAAAAAAGCCTTCTCAGCTTTCAAGTGTGGGTGATGAATGTCCCAGGAACAGTGGGCAGAGGTTTGGCACACCGTATGAAACTGACTTAAAACTGACATTTTCCCGCTCTTTCCCAGCCTCTGAGCTGACACACGCCAGGAGGCCTGAGATGCTGGATCCACCATGGGCACATCCCACCTGCCACAGGACTCAGCTGAGGCACAGAAAAGACCATGCAGAGGACTGAGTCCAGGGTTTTATGCAAGCTGCCTTCTATCTGCAAGTCTGCAAAGGTTTTTGCTTCCAAGTTGTGCTTGCCACTCAACTAAAATCCTGCGAAGCTCCTCACAGAGATTAGTGTCTCCATTACAGCTGCTCTTTCTGAAAGCCTGTCATGCACAGGCTGCCCTCCCTCAAAAACCATTTCCTTACAGGCTCACATAAAAGGGGGATATCCTGCACCAAAACTGTGGCATGTACAGCCTCTGAGACAAGAGGGTAACACAAGGAAGCAGTTGTACATCTGTGACTATGAACAGGCTGCAAGAAGAAATGATGAGCAAGCCGAAGGGTAAAGAAATAATGCACAGTTCTCTTTCCAGCAGCAGCGTGGCAGGTTCTGCACACACCTCTGTAACCACTGCCCTCTCCCACTCCTTCCAGCAGTGATTCCCTGGCTTGGAGCACAGCGTAGGCAAATGGCCAGCCCCTGAGAGAACATTTACAAGCTGTGCAGTGCTGTGCAAAGAGACAGAGGAACAAAGGGTGCAGAGTAGTAAAGAGATGGAGGTGTGGGCAGAGTGGAAAAGCAACACAATTCCAGCCAGAAAACAAGGATCATCTCCATTGGGCTCACAGCTAAAGACGAACCTCCCACACTGAAGAATTTCAGAATCATTAGGGCTGCAAGGGACCTCTGGAGTTCACCCAGTCCACACCCCTGCCAAGGCATGGTCCCCCGAAGCAGGTGACACAGGAATGTGTCCAGGTGTGTTTGGTATCTCTCCAGAGAGGGAGGCTCCAGGCCCTCCCTAGGTAGCTGTTCCAGGGCTCTGCCACCTTCAGTGTACAGAAATTCCTCCTCGTGTTGAAGTGGGACTTCAGTGTTTCAGTTTATGGCCACTGCTCCTCATCCTGTCACTAGGCACTACTGAAAAGAGCCTTGCACCATCCTCTGACACCTTCCTTGAGATATTTATACATATTAATGAGATCCTCTCTCAGTCTTCTCTTCTCCAGAATAACCAAGCCCAGCTCCCTCAGCCTCTCCTCATAAGGCCCCAAATGCATCCTCTTGGTGCCTTTAAAATTCAGAAGCCTTCTGAAGGAGATTTTGGCTTGCATGGCGAGCCACCAGTGGGATGAGAAAACAATTACATGGTGACAGATGAGGCTATGCCAGTGCATAGTGTCCATCTATGTGCTCTTACTGTACTGTGAGCAAGGCAGCTGGAGGAAAATGCCACTTCCATGCCTCCTAATGGAGAGGGAGACTCCTGAAACCTTTGTGAATGCAGAGCAATGAAAGAGAAAACTTTTTATTCAGGAGGACAGAGGCTGCTCAGCAACTGTATGTTCTGATGGGACCAAGGGCAAGAAAGGGAGACATTCCAGTTCCAGTCATGCTCATGTGAATCATTAATCACTGCAAGGACTGGGGAGAGGCCATGGGTTTATATCCACGCAGCTTGGTTCGGGAATTGGGCTCAAAATAAAGGCAGAGAAACAGAGAATGTGTCAAAGTGACCGAACATGACTAAAAGGAATATGCAGAAGAAGAGAATATCTCCTCCTTTTGGGGAACGTTCAGACAGAAAGGAGAACATGGATGAGTATCACAGTGATCCTACACATCCAGCACAACACCCAGTAACTGTTCATGGCTGCTTCCCTCTTCATTTGCTGACACTAAGTGCTGCAGGACTGACTGAGATCAAAGCCATCTCTGTACAGGCAGGGAACATCTGGGAATTTCTGGTAAAACGTTTTTGCTGGGAAATTAAAATGGAGCAGTCGGTGAAGAAGAACTAAGGCTAGAGGAGAAAAGTTCAAAATATGCCAGATTTTGCATGATACTTTAAAGAAGAAAAGTACTTAAAAGCAGAGAAAAGCTGTGCTGAGATGAATCAGGAAATAGACATTCACTGCTGTGCTCCAGACCAGAGCTATTAGCCAGGCAGCCAGGTCAGGTCTGGGAATAGCAAAGAGTCAAACCCAGGCTAAAAACACACATGGAGAGCAAGGAAAGAGGGAGCCACATGTCAGAGGAGGTCCCAATGCTGAAAGGAGGCAAATGGGGAAATGAAACACCAGGCTTAACCCAGGCTGGCAGAGAGCAACAGCTCTGAGGGGAAAAAGAGAAACAGAACAGCTGATGAGAGCTCTGCAACAAACAGGACAAGAAAAGGAAGTGACAACTGGATCTGGAAGGAAGTCTGATGAGAAGGGGCTTTTCTTCAAAGAGTGGCAGTGAAAGGGAAATTCTGTAGTAACAACATTACCACAATGGAAATTGAGGTAGCAGTTCACAGGTAAAGTGGGAATCTGGTATTGAGTGCCTGGGTAAGATATCTGCTTTAGAAATGAAAAAGTGTTGTGGGCCCTCCTCAAAAATACACAGTGGTCTGTGGAAAATGGGATGAGAAGAAAAGAAAATCTCCAGCCAGCACTACGGTGCCCTCACTTTTGGGAAGCTCTGTACTCAGCAATTATGTCTTTCACTTTTAAGAGAAGAAACTCCTGATTTGTTGCATCTTTAAACTCTACACAAAGGACTTCATTTCATGCATTGGACACATATAATATAAGAGGCAGATCACATGGGGGACACACATGAGGAAACTGCATGACAGGGCTGAGGGCTGGAAAGTGGGCACTGCTCTGGATCTCAATAACAGGACTTCTATAGCATGGAGCTAACCACCAAAGAATTCATGGAGTGGAAAGAAGCTATGGACTTTAGAGACTCTTTCATGGTCCACAGTCTTGTAATGGTTTGGTTATACGGAAAACTTTAAGGACAAAGGATTACAGACCAGAATCTGAGATGTTAAATCATTATGAAATTCTAGGGCTCTCAAGAAAATGTTGTGCTGAATAAAAAAGAAAACAAACCAAAACATTATTGTAGAAAGTGAAAGCATCAAAAGAATGAGAAGATTGTCTTGTTTGGAAGGCAACACGGAGCTGCATTGGAGTTTGATGGCTGATGGTGTGAAGATCCAGGGAAATGTCCATGGGAAAGACCATCTTTTTCATATCACACAAGGCAGAACAGTGAACGCATCCTGAGTAGGGGAGAAGGCAAAGAAATCACCAAGAGTGATCCTGCAGTATTTGAGCAATATTTCTAATGAGTCCTGTGGTCTTTGGTCTGAAAAGCATCATGCAGCAGTGGGAAAAGAAGAGAAAGTCTGAGCATCATGGCAACCAAAAAGTCAATTACCCTAACACAGCCCATATACAAATCTCTAAAACAGATCAATTGAGGTAGGAAGAATTGGACAACATTGTAAAAGCAGTCACTATGTCTTAAATACCGAGAAGCAGGCGTTCAAACCGAGAAGCAGGCGTTCAAACCCAAAAGTTGCACCCAGTCTTCCCTTCTCCTCCGCAAACAGAGGCAAAAGAGTTCCTACCACAAAGCACTAGGTATGTCAAACTGGTGAATTCCAACACTAAGCCATCCACTTCTTGATAATGACTCTGGAAAACACTGCATGCTGTTTCTCTAGTCTAGGTCTAGCTTCTAAAAAGTAGTCTTACCATTAACCTTTGGGATTAAAATTCAGAGTACACCAATTTTGTAAAAGTAATTGAGGGAAAAAACAAACAAACAAACAAAAAAGCCACACAAGCGAAAACCAGTGTTTTGCACACAGGTCAAAATTTTAAAAGCCTCTCTTCCACAGAGGCAATTATTCTTATCTAAATCTTCAGAAACTGTGTTCAGCCATATAACAAAAAGGGAGTGCAGTGGTTCCCTATGAAACACAACAGTTTCACTGCTTTCTTGGGAAAAAGTTAGGAAAGAATCCAGATGTTTTTAGAAAAAAAAAATTACCTTTTAAACTGTCGTTCCCTGTGCTTCAGGGATGTGGTAGTGTCACGTAAATGCTAAAACACACAATTTTACCTTTTATCTGGGAGGACTCCAGTTAACGAAAAGTTTATGAACACATTCATGCAATGCATTAGCACAATATTAGCTCAATACATTTTGGGCTAATTGCCATAACAGCTTCTGTATTTTGAGCTGTCCTTACAATGATCCATGGCCCTCTAAAAGAAGCAATGAATGGGCAAAATAAAACCCAGGCTGGTCTAAGCCCTTACAAGACTTCACTGCCAAAGTACCACACACATCAACTGCACTACAGGTCACTACTGCAAGAATTCTGTCCAATGCAGTTTTGGGGCCTGATTCACAACACCCTTTGCAAACAGTCCCAGGGGATTAGCTCTTCCCACATTACGTAAGAATGGAGGGGATGAAGCACCACCAGGAACAAATCTGCCCTTCCAACCACACTGCGAGCAGCAGCAGCAGCAGCCAGAGCAGCTGAGCCTACCTGTGGCACAAAGGGCGATGAAGGTTTGTGCATGCTTCCGGATCAAAAGCAACTTGTCCTTAGGGAGAGGCACCTTCCTTAGGATGTGTTCAATGAAATCGTGGGGAGTGACAGCTGCAAGGTTCCACTTCAACTTCCCCAGCACCACCAGCTCCCATTCCTGCAGAGGGGAGACAGGGGGAGCAAAAGAGAAGAAAAGCCATAAGCAACCCTGTGAAAAACCTCTGCTCATTTCTTATTATAACTTTATCACTGCTAAATTTGTTTTACTCAAACCCTTTTTTCCATACGCCTCTACTGCTTTGAAGTTGTTGACTTTATATTCTTTTTTTTTTTTGAACACCAGAAATGTCAGGCTCTACTGAAAATAATGAGACCTGGCAGCTCCTGCCAAGGTTTTACTTTTTTTTTAACTTTTTTTTTTTTTTGTATCCAGTGCTGAATGCCCACCCAGAATGTTTAGCCTGCAATTAGATTTTGCCAAGGTCACTGTAGTCCTTTCCTAATAACTTCTTTTAAATGGCTATAGTCCTTACTTTATAGCCATTTAAAGCCCTAGGGACAGCCATGCATAAAAATAACCTAGATATACATTCCTTTTTTCAAAACTGGGGAAGTTGGCTTGATGGCATTCCCTCCCAAAACTGTACTCCAAAGGTCCTGCAGATAAATTTGATGGTGCTTAAACTACTCCAAGACAGGCTCTGCAGAAAGGAAACGCACACAACACAGCCAAGAAGTAGCCTGTGTAAATTATCTGCCAGTAAATCATGTAGGAGCCATTCCCAGATTCTTTGCACGCCCAAAACTCCCACTGCAATCAAAGGAAAACTTGGGTGTGTACGTAACTACCGGCCATTCCCTGGAATGGGATTCCATGTGCAAACAGCACCCAATTGCCAGATCCAGCCACGGGGTGCATGTCCTGCATGTTCCAACATTTAAACCGAGCTCTGAACATGTTACAGTGCCTCACAGAGTGAGCAAAGCCCAGGCCTCCAACTCGCATTTGTCTCATCCATCAACTATTAGCTATTAACTAAATTCCACGCACTGGTTCCCGAGTCCTGATGATGCCTGATGGAGCCCAGCGTGGTGGGGAGCCCCAGCTGAGCTCACAGAGCTGGCAAGTCAGGAAAAAAAAAAGAGTCCTTTAATTTTGCAGCCACGGAGACATCAACCAGCGTTGCTGAGAAACCATAAACATGGACCCCACAATGCCATTTCTGCAGTCATTTCCCTGAATAGATGCCCACTTTAAGAGCATGTTACTTTCCTACGGACATTCCTGCTGGATTATGACAGAGCCCTCCATGCCCTGAAAAATCTCACATATATGCAAAAGGCCACAGAAACCAGATGGGTTTTTTTTAATTTCCCAAGAAAACCTTTAAAATGTTGGAACATAACAGCAATTATGTGAACTTAGGCCTGCTCTTCCCGGTATTACTGATGTGACAGGTTTTGAGAGAGAACAGTCAACCCAGAGGACCAAATACAAGGAAGCATTTTAAGCACATGCTTAAATCCATGTGGGACAAGAAGGTAGGGACATCGTTCTGCACATTTGCACACGAGGACCACAGCATTTCCCCTGCCCATCTGTGCCACCAACAGGACACCTTGTGGCCCTGAGAGCCAGGCAGGCTTTGAGAGCATGGCTCTTTAACTCTGTAGAAGCAGGAGCTACCAACCCCAACCCCTCCCCAGGGGGAATTCCCAGTGATTCATAGGAAAAATTCTCCTTGCAACTCGGGATGGCTACAGCCATGTCTCTAACCTAGCATCCTCATCACCAAGGGGTCCTAGTGCACGTTCAGCGCTCCACATCATGATGTATATGTCAATTATTTCCTTCAGTAATTATCAATTTGCTTCTGCTTCCGCTGTGTCTGAACTGAGAGAAGCAGCAGACACGGGGTGGTCTAACTGAGCCGTATCACACAGGATGGGTCAGGCTGGAAGGGACCACAGTGGGGCACCTGGTGCCACCTCCCTGCTCAAGCAGGGCTATACCCAGAGCACAGGGCACAAGACTGGGTCCAGACAATTCTGGAATATCCCCAATGAGGAGACTCCACATCCTCTCCGGACAATGTGTTCAGTGCTCGGTCATTGCACAATGGAGAAGTTCTTCCTCGTGTTCAGGTGGAACTGCCCGGGCATCAATTGCCTCTGGGGCAGGGCCGAGCAACCCGGGACCCCCTCGAGCATCCCGGGCCCCCCCGGCCCCGCACCGCCGCGTGTCTGCCGCCAGGTGGCGCCNGAAAAGCCATAAGCAACCCTGTGAAAAACCTCTGCTCATTTCTTATTATAACTTTATCACTGCTAAATTTGTTTTACTCAAACCCTTTTTTCCATACGCCTCTACTGCTTTGAAGTTGTTGACTTTATATTCTTTTTTTTTTTTGAACACCAGAAATGTCAGGCTCTACTGAAAATAATGAGACCTGGCAGCTCCTGCCAAGGTTTTACTTTTTTTTTAACTTTTTTTTTTTTTTGTATCCAGTGCTGAATGCCCACCCAGAATGTTTAGCCTGCAATTAGATTTTGCCAAGGTCACTGTAGTCCTTTCCTAATAACTTCTTTTAAATGGCTATAGTCCTTACTTTATAGCCATTTAAAGCCCTAGGGACAGCCATGCATAAAAATAACCTAGATATACATTCCTTTTTTCAAAACTGGGGAAGTTGGCTTGATGGCATTCCCTCCCAAAACTGTACTCCAAAGGTCCTGCAGATAAATTTGATGGTGCTTAAACTACTCCAAGACAGGCTCTGCAGAAAGGAAACGCACACAACACAGCCAAGAAGTAGCCTGTGTAAATTATCTGCCAGTAAATCATGTAGGAGCCATTCCCAGATTCTTTGCACGCCCAAAACTCCCACTGCAATCAAAGGAAAACTTGGGTGTGTACGTAACTACCGGCCATTCCCTGGAATGGGATTCCATGTGCAAACAGCACCCAATTGCCAGATCCAGCCACGGGGTGCATGTCCTGCATGTTCCAACATTTAAACCGAGCTCTGAACATGTTACAGTGCCTCACAGAGTGAGCAAAGCCCAGGCCTCCAACTCGCATTTGTCTCATCCATCAACTATTAGCTATTAACTAAATTCCACGCACTGGTTCCCGAGTCCTGATGATGCCTGATGGAGCCCAGCATGGTGGGGAGCCCCAGCTGAGCTCACAGAGCTGGCAAGTCAGG
Source organism: Aegithalos caudatus (assembly GCA_013389925.1). Taxonomy (NCBI): domain Eukaryota; kingdom Metazoa; phylum Chordata; class Aves; order Passeriformes; family Aegithalidae; genus Aegithalos; species Aegithalos caudatus. Next base: position 225,192 of record WEIU01007043.1, read on the forward strand.
AAAAAAAAAAGAGTCCTTTAATTTTGCAGCCACGGAGACATCAACCAGCGTTGCTGAGAAACCATAAACATGGACCCCACAATGCCATTTCTGCAGTCATTTCCCTGAATAGATGCCCACTTTAAGAGCATGTTACTTTCCTACGGACATTCCTGCTGGATTATGACAGAGCCCTCCATGCCCTGAAAAATCTCACATATATGCAAAAGGCCACAGAAACCAGATGGGTTTTTTTTAATTTCCCAAGAAAACCTTTAAAATGTTGGAACATAACAGCAATTATGTGAACTTAGGCCTGCTCTTCCCGGTATTACTGATGTGACAGGTTTTGAGAGAGAACAGTCAACCCAGAGGACCAAATACAAGGAAGCATTTTAAGCACATGCTTAAATCCATGTGGGACAAGAAGGTAGGGACATCGTTCTGCACATTTGCACACGAGGACCACAGCATTTCCCCTGCCCATCTGTGCCACCAACAGGACACCTTGTGGCCCTGAGAGCCAGGCAGGCTTTGAGAGCATGGCTCTTTAACTCTGTAGAAGCAGGAGCTACCAACCCCAACCCCTCCCCAGGGGGAATTCCCAGTGATTCATAGGAAAAATTCTCCTTGCAACTCGGGATGGCTACAGCCATGTCTCTAACCTAGCATCCTCATCACCAAGGGGTCCTAGTGCACGTTCAGCGCTCCACATCATGATGTATATGTCAATTATTTCCTTCAGTAATTATCAATTTGCTTCTGCTTCCGCTGTGTCTGAACTGAGAGAAGCAGCAGACACGGGGTGGTCTAACTGAGCCGTATCACACAGGATGGGTCAGGCTGGAAGGGACCACAGTGGGGCACCTGGTGCCACCTCCCTGCTCAAGCAGGGCTATACCCAGAGCACAGGGCACAAGACTGGGTCCAGACAATTCTGGAATATCCCCAATGAGGAGACTCCACATCCTCTCCGGACAATGTGTTCAGTGCTCGGTCATTGCACAATGGAGAAGTTCTTCCTCGTGTTCAGGTGGAACTGCCCGGGCATCAATTGCCTCTGGGGCAGGGCCGAGCAACCCGGGACCCCCTCGAGCATCCCGGGCCCCCCCGGCCCCNCGTGCCCGCGCACGAGGCGTGCAGCGGCCGCAGCGCCGCATGGCACTGCCAGGCGCCTTGGGAGGTCAGGGATGTCCCCGCGGGTGTCCCCCGCCCTCAGCGTTGAACCCCGAGGCTTTCCGGCCGTTCAGAAACGCGGGGAAAGCGTGGGTTTTTTCCTAAGCGGCAAGGGTTGGGTGGCGAAGTGCTGGGTGCTCTGCCAGCGAGAGAAAGGTGCCGTGCCGGAGAGGAGGGAGGAACGGGGCTGCTTACCAGCAGCTCTTGGGGTTTGATGGAATTGTCCGTGTATATGCACAGCTTCTCGGCTGTGAGGGGGATTGTCTCTTTCAGCTTGGAGGCCAGGAACATGCACACCGCCCCCAGCAGTTGCAGATGGCACTTCCGAGTGGGCACCACAGCTAAGAATCTGTCCAAGTAATTCATGGCCAGAGGGAAAACTTCTTCTTCGCACTTCTGCTCTTCGCAGACCTGCAAGTGAGGAGCATGGGGAGGGAATGACGGGACAGTCGCGGGGCAAACGAGGGTGGGAAGAGAGAAAGACAAGAAGGAAAAAATAAATAAGTGAGTGAACCCACCGAACAGACCACTACTTCCCTTGCTTTTGCTCCTGCTATTTTTGTTTCCCGGGGAGCTAAATTTTGGGGGAGGGGGAGATCTGTGGAGAGGCTGGGAAGGCTGTCAATCGGCTTTCACATTCCTTTAGTTCATTCAGTAAGAAATGAATTCAAGACACTGTGTGGGAGAGCCGAAAAGCCCCATCCAGCAGCAAGCGAGCAGCCTCAGACTTTTTTTTTTTTTTTTTTTTTTTTTTTTTTTTTGGCACNTTTTTTTTTTTTTTTTTTGCGACCCAATTTTTCTTTTTTATTTCGTCATATTTTCAAAAAATCGATAAAAAATATCAAAACTTCCCCGGCGGTCCCGGTTTTGGGGCTGGTGGCATCCCGGGACGATCCCCTATCGTTTCCGACAATTGTAAAAATTCCCCCGCCGGGTGTCCCCCAGCCCTGCGCCCCCAATCCCGCGTTGGGGGGGAAGGACGGGAGACATAGCGAGGGCGAGGTGGGGTGGAGAGAGCCGAGCCGCCTGGATCTTTTTAGCAGGCAGCGAGAAGCAAAATTCTTTTAAAAATTTACCAAAAATCGGAGCCGCGGAGAAAAAGCACAAATCGCACATGAAAACCAAGCGGGGAGTCTGGGCTTTCCAACCCACGGGGTTTGGTTCGGGAAAGGTCCCCCCCAAAGGAGATCCGAAGGGGCAAAGGATGGCTGGTGGGGCCAGCGCGAGGCAGGAGAGCCTGCGGGGCTCCGGGCCCGCTACCGCAGCTCCTGAAGCCTCGGGGGGAACAGGGGGTTCAGCGCCCGCCCCACGGCCCCGACACACCGGGGGTCCCGTTCCGCGGGGGCGGGGGGCACTCCCGAGCCCCCCGGAAGGGAGCGGGGGCAGCCGGGCTCGGCGCCTGCGAGCAGAGTCCGCATGCAGCGCAACATGGCGAGAAAAAGGCACGTCCTCCCCACTGCATACGTGGGCACGGAACCCTCGCCGGGCAGAACGCGAGGCACACAGGGCACCCCCCGACCCTCGCCCTGCTCCGGCCGCTGCTCCCTTTTCCCAGGAATGCCTCAATCACAAGCGCTCCCGGAGGCGGATTTTCTTTGCTTTTAATTGCAAATGACTTTTCCAACTCTCTCTCTCCCCCACCCCCCCCCTCCAACACGCCGCGCTTCCTCTCCTGCACCCCGCTCCCGGAGCCCCCCGGAAGGGGCGACTTCCCCCGCGGGCTGTCGGTGTCCCCCGCGCCCCTGCCCACACCGGCTGAGCTCCGGAGGCGGACAAGGAGGAGAGCGGATCGACAAGAAGAAGCCACCCGGTGATCAGAAGAGCGAGGGGCTGCAGGGGGAGAGGGGCTGGGGTGCTGCCCGCGGCCGCTCTGCCTCCCCTGCTCCGAGGGGCCGGGGTGTACGAACCTCCAGCATCCAAGTGGCCACCATCCTCCTCATGAAGGGCTGGATGTCCTTCTGGACGCACTTGAAGTAGGAGCATTGGGGCAGATACCTTTCCTCTATGGTTAGTAAGTTGTGCAAAACGCGGTCATCGTAGAGCAAGTTCGGGTCAGGCAGAGCTCTCCTCATGGGATCCACCTCGCAGCACAGCAGCTCCATGTTTCCAAAGAGATCACCCTCTTTCTCTGATGGGAAAGGTTTTCCTTTTTTTTTTTTTTTTTTTTTTTCAGTCACAA
>WEIU01007043.1:233979-246394 GCA_013389925.1 Aegithalos caudatus
AATTTCTCTGATTTTTAGCATTCAAAGGTAAATTACATAATTCTTTGCTGTGCAGTCAACAGGAAAAACATGATAAAAATTATCTTTTATTTCCCCTGGTTATGACGAAAGACTGGGAAAGGATGTGACTAGCACAGGATCTTCTATGTATGATTCATGTATTTTCAAGGAGTATTTTAATCATACAGGTAGTTTTCAACTCTAAATAACTGTGTGGCAGCAGCTTTATGATTAACAGCCATATCAGAAAACATAAGTACTGAGCAGGTGAAACGTACCCTGTAATAAAACTATTCTCACCTTTAAAGGGTGGCTCAATAGTTAACAGCATTAACTAATGGATTCTGTGTGTTTGGTTAATATATTTTTAATTAATTACTCCTTTCTGTTTTGTGTAAAATTTCTTCTTTAACCTTTCTCATACCGTAATTTAAACTTTTTTCAGAGCAGTAATTAGAAACTGTTTGTTCAAAGAGTGCATGACTCCAGTCAGATATCTTTATTAAGTGAGATGGGAAAGGAGTTTAAAAAAAAAAAAAAAAAAAAAAAAAAAAAAAAAAAAAAAAAAAAAAGTACAAGGATGGCCATGTACCTAGGATTGATGTTTTATGCTGGAAGACTCAATAAATCCATCATGTTTAGCCCGAAGAATTCCCAGGCTGACATTACTGCCCTATCTGGCAGTCCTTTGCAGCTGCTGCGCTCCTCTCCTGGGGGAGCAGGGTGATAAGGCTGCGTTCGTTTACTCGGACAAGGAACAGGGAACAGGTGCCTCCCACACGCCAGGAAGTCAATGGAAAGTGACATTTTTTACCCTGGCATGCAGAACTGTGCAGAAATGCCGTCATTCTTTTCTTGGGTTTGGGTTTTTGGTTGGTTGTTTTTGTTGGGGGTTTTGTTTGTTTTTTTTGTTTGTTTTTTTTTTTTTTTTCTTTTGGCACAGCTATTTGAAAGAGCAAGCATGATTCTGATGAATTACAGGTATGAACCACTGATATCTATTTAATAATTAATAATATGATAGAATCTAAAGGTGACAATCCCCTTCCCCCCACCGCCTTTTTTTTTTTTTTTTCTTTTCTCCCCACTGCCTATGAATCAGCTTCCTTTTCTGCTTAAAATGGCTTTGCTGTTAACCTCTTGCATCCCTACCTGCTGGCATGTTTGTATCAGTCCTTAGTTCAAGAATGGCTTCAACATTAAATATGCAATTTGTTTTTTTTTTCTTTTCAGACTGTCGAGAGTTATCAATAAAGGACTTTCTGTCCCCAAACCTGCAGCTGATCTCCAATTTCATAGCTTCCTTCCTTCCTTCCTTCAAAAGCAATGCTCCATCTTTTCTCTGTGGTCTCTCAGGTGGTTCTGCACTTACTAAAACAAATGTGGAGCTTCAATTCCGTTTTATTTGCTTTCTGTCTACACTAAGGCATATATTTTACATTTCATACACATGTGTAGCATGCCCAGGTCTATAAAAAGAAGGAATAGGAAGGGAAGATGTTAAGAGGAAATTGCTCCTTTTATGGGGATTTGGGAAGGGCATATCTTAGTTGTCTTAACAGTGCTGTGAATTGCTAAATAATCACGGTATTTACTCCCAGAAGAGCAGCTGTATTTGAAAGGTAAGTGCAATGATTCTGTTAATCTGCAGTGAGAGATTTATCCTGACACAGGGTCCCACACTGAATAGTTTGCTGAAACATATGAGGCATGTATTGCCTGCCAAAGATTGAGATATTTTATATGGAGCTTCATCAGGGTGGAATTTTGGTTTGGAAGCCACGTGAATGAGTGTGGGATGGGGATAAACTGGACCTCTCATTGTGTGCAGATGTGTAGAGCACATCCAAATTCTGAAAACAGGTGGATTTTTAAAGGGAAGTATGGCTTGTCTTGTTACTTCTGTGAAAGCATCAAAAATTGTCCATGAAGAAATATAAGGCTCTCAACCAGTATTTTGGATGTCCATTTGCATTCCAGGGACAATTAAATACTCTCTAGATCTGTTGATTTTTGTCTTCTTAACATGACCAGACAAACAAACAGAATAAACTTTTATTGCCTGACAAAGAGACAAACACATAAAAGCCTCAAAACAATAGTATCATAAAATAAAACAGTGTAAATAAATTCTCTCTACTGAGGTAAACTATTTTACTTGCAATTTTCTCCTCCAAAACTGCTGAATTAAAAGCTATTCCCATGGATAAACAGTCAGGATATTTTACTACTTGGCTCTCTGTCGATTACACCTACACCTGGGAAAATTAATTGCTTTTTAAAATATTAACAGCCTAAAATACTACATTGCATATAATATTAATGACCACCTAAATACAGTGCTATAATTTGCTTCTTTTTTCTCTCCTTCTCTTTTGGGAATGCAGCACTTTAGTCCTATAATGGAGTGTTCCAGCACCAAGATGTTCCAAAACTATGCATTTTATAGTGGTCAAATTGAAGCATTTTGAAAGGTGTTTCCCCTTTTCACAGTGGCACTTAGAGCCAGAGCCTTCAGTCACTGGCCAGGTGCCACATGGCATTTGAATAAATGGCTTTATTGAGAATTCAGACAATGAGAAAACCCCATCACCCATGAGCTCCTCAGCATCCTTGGCTTCCCCAAATCCTTCTGCTCAACACTGCTGCCTGTGATGAGGCTTTGCTGGGCATTTGAGCGAGTGATGGGCAAACAGGAGCTCAGGGACTGTCCCTGTGTGTAGGGGGGTGACAAACATCTTTGTTCCAAGCTCAGCCCTGAGATATTTCAGATCTCAGCTCCCAGCATTTACACATACTCAGGTTTTGGCTGACTGAGGTGTCTTGCTAGGCATGGTCAAAGTCATGTCTGCTTTGTCTGAGTTCCATCCAGAGTCTGAGGAGGTTCTTGTTTGGTCTGGGCAAAGCTCCTGATGTGGGGTGACAAGGTCGTTTGGGCAGAGACAGGAAGGCTGGTGAAGTGATAGCTGCCCTCCTGGTGAAGTAGAAAGAAATTCTCACAGGTCTCTGTGAAATCCACTGCTGCTGTCCCTGGAGAGCTCCCAAAGCTCCTCCATCACTCCCCAGGGGCAGAACAGTTTAGCAGCAGCTGGGCAATGGTAAGAGATTTCTCAAGGGCTGCATCTCCCCAGGGGTGTCCGAGGAAATGTCCTCCCCTCACTGCAGCTCTGCTACCTCACCCTGGCAGCATTTGGCTTTTTACTCTCAGCTAAGAAACCCTCTTGCTCCACTGCTTTTTTCCCTGAATCTGGATCTGGAGTTAACAGGCAGACACAACTTCCTATGTATGGCCTTATGCTGCCTTCCAGATGTTTTGCTGCAAGTAAATATACCAGGTCTGAGAGAAACATTACTCATATAAAGAGTTAGGTTGGAATTCATCTAGTCCAGTTCACTGCTCACAGCAGATCCACCTCCCAAGCTGGATTGGGTTGCTCAGGGCCTTGTGCAGCCAAAATATCCAAGGATGAAGATCCCAGTCTCTCTCGGCAATGCCTCACTGCTGCACCAGCATCAGGTGGAAGAACCTCATAAAGGAGCTTTGTTAAGAACCTCTGTTTCTTTGTTAAGAATCCTTGTGCCTGGTCAGAGTTTTCCTGGCTGTAATTCTTGTTCATCCTCTTGAAGTCTCCTGATTGTCTGAAAAGCAGAAGGAAACAGTGATGGGTGCTTGCTGGCCACTGGCATAACTACATATACATAACTCAGGGTGTAGCATGCAGGATCTGTAGTGTGGCTTGTATTGGTGACTGGAACTAAACTGCCTTGGTAACTAAAAAAATCACCAACACGTCCCACATAGTCTCCTTCACTGAAGCCTCCAGATCTTTTCCGCTGTCTCCTCCCTTGGCTACGTTCTTAGTCCTTCTTCGTGCCTCATGGTGCAAATCTGTACCCCAAGAAAAACTCTGTTGTGCTGTTACCTCATTTCTCTGTGTGCTGAAACTCTCACCTGGGCTTTCACCTCATCCTGACATTGCAATAACCTCTTGGAGCAGGCTCCTGGAGTGATGTTGGTAGCTTCTCATCCTGTCCTTCAGCTCTTCCCGAGGATACTGTCTGCTGGCTGGGCTGGGAGCCCTTTTGTCTGGGTCCTCATGCCCAGACATTAACTGTTTATCTTTTGGTTTTAAATTTTTATTTATAAGGCTCATTTATGCCAATCACCATCCTCAGAAAAGAAGCATCCCACAGATCAGGAAAGCACCATTTCTGTTTTACAAATATCTGAGGCTCTGTGCTGTACAGCAACATCCTATATGAGCTCAATGGCACATCATGCAGTGGCAGTGCCTTTCCAGTGTCCCAGCAGTTGCTGGACAGAAACACCTCCCTCATCAAAGAGGAAGGTTCATTTTACAGATGGTTTCCACACTTGTGTCCTAGCACTACCTTCTCTTGTGCCCCTATCTCACAAAAGTTGCACTGGAAAGAAGGGAGGGGAACTAGTTTCTCTGTCTATGAATAGATGGACTATTAGAGACTGTTGGCACCTGAATGGACTTGTTATCTTCAGATAAAAAAGGAATTGCTCCATTCTGGAGAAGGTCAGGTTATGCAGATTCTCTGGGAACTGAGGCACAAGCATTCCCTAAGAAGCAGGGCTAAGAGGCAGTTTGAAAAGAAAGCTTGGGAAGGTAAAAATCAACCTGTGCAGAAGAGAACCCTTTTTAATGAGTCAACTACCTGTGAAGGGGAGCTACAGAAGAAAGGCTTCAATTTGATGTGGCAACACCACATCCAGGAGTGAAAAAGGTCCTCCTAAGAGGATTTGGACGGGGCTGACAAAGGACAGTGAAGAGCCAGAAGCAGGGAAGTGCAGATAGTCTCTGCTGTTGCATTGTTTGGCTCTACAGATTTTCTTGCACATCTCAAGTAAAGTGTGATTATTTGTACAAACATTACATAATCACTGCTATGTATTTTAATAGTTATTTATCCATGAGGTGGTAAATTATAAAGTAGAGGGCCTGCAAGGGTGGGATGCAAACAGCAATATAAGTTGGAACTCCTGGAGAGCTGGGAAAGCCACTACTAATCTCTGTTTCTGGCTGTGAGGTCTCAGGAAGGAGGCACTCAAGGGAGGAACTATGTCCTGAGAACACACTTAGAAAACTCCTGTTCCTGGGATCTGTTTGGTTTAAAGCAGCATAAAAACCATCTGCTATGTCCCACACACAACCCTGTTATGAATAATCAAAACATTGTATGTTGGGTTTTGAGAGGACTCAGCAAGTTTGGGGGACAGAGGTTTGGTGTTTTTTTTCATTTTGTCCTTTTTCCTGTAAAAGTCAGGGACAGATTGAAATCTGCTGACCCCAGCACTTATAAGATGGTTCAGAGTTGGCTTGGAATTTCCAAACCCTGCTGGGAATCAGAGCATATGTCCAGAAGAGCATCAGATACCCAGCAAAAGTTAGAAGCAGAGGTAATTTGGTTTATCTTCCAAGCTGAATAGTAATTATAATGTTTGCAGACAACTTTCTGATGCTTACTGTAACTGTAGCTTTTTTTTCCCCCCTCACACTACAGAAACAGCATATTCTTGTCATGCAGCTGTTGCTTACTGTGTCTTCCTTCTGCTTTGGGTGGATTTTCCCATGTTCATATCTGTAGCTTTTGAGTCCTTCTGTCAGTGAACAGCTGCAGGCTGATACTAGATAGAGCTGTATTTTTTTTTTTTTCTGTGTTCACACACAAGCAGGCTTGTGAACAAAAGATTTTAAAGGAAGCTGATAAATGAACAAGGTCTTTTGGACGATGCAATGTTGCTAACGGTGCGGACAATGGAAATCCTTGTACTTGTCCTCACTGAAAGCCAAGGAAGACATAACTCAAGCTGTTTTATCTGTGAGCCTCCAAGCTTTTCCCTAAAGGCTCCAGAGATGATGTTCCCTAATGGACTCATCTTTCATGTGACAGAAAGGGAAGTGCTATCCACCAGCCTAGTGCTTGCCTTTATATTTGCCATTTGACTTGGACATGGTCCTCTGAGGGGAGCCCCTGTTTTTAGAGCTTCAGGGAGGATCTGGCCTTTCCCCGCAGTTCTAGATGGGGCACGTGCAAATCCCAGAGTTTCCCTGTGCCTCCAAGGGAAGCAGATACACTTCTCTGGATGGATGTCCATCTGAGCCCTGCTCTGGGGCTGGACTCTGCATTCTGCCAGCTGTTCAGCTGCTGGGCCCGGCCAGGCACAGTGGCTGCCATTGTGTCCCGAGGGGATGGGAACGGGAGCGTGTGTGGGGAAGTTGAATGTACATTTGTCCCATTCCTGCAGCTCTCTCACATTTCCTTTGGGTTCTGCCTGAGGACCCTGGGGACAGCAGCTTTATTTGTTTTTTCCTGCATCCTTAGCTTCATTTTCCATTTTCCATTTTTGAAATGGAATCAGCAGTGACTGACCCATTTGGCTGCCACCATCCAGTGTCCATTCTTGCACACAGTGGGACAAGGACAGAGACAGATCCTGGTGCAATGGGAAAGGCCATCACAGGGAATTCTCTGGCCAGCTAATCCCAAGCAAAATACAGGAGGGTTTTCTAAGGAGGAAAAGGAGAGGCTAGGGTGCTCAACAATGGCTTTGGCACAGAGCTGGCCACCCTTTGCCCCCTCTGCCAAGGGGCTTTGCCAGCATGGATATTTGTGTGTGGAGTGTGGGCTCAGGATGGGGGAGGCAAATACAGACAGATGGACAAGGGAGGATAGAAGGGTTATGGCCAGTTCTGTTCAGCCTTCCTGTGTCACAGCTGCTTGGGACACTGCCAGGGGTGGGCTCTGGGGTGAACATAGGGAGAGGCAAGGGAAGCACCAAACCCAGGCCTGACACTGGAACACAAAAAAGAAAGCAATAAGAGAAATTTGAGAATAGCTGGAGACAAAATACAGAGTTAGGTGTATCCTTAGGTTGTACTGGCTCAGCTGTGTCCATTTGTTTTTCCACTTTGCTTCACCTGTCTCTTGTCTTAGGTGCAGCACTGCAAGGTTAAAAATTAGGGCCATTGATTTGTGTTTGGGCGGGCACCTGAGGAAACTCTGTCCATGTGCCAGCAAGGAGACCCAGGCTCATCTCCACTTCTCTCAGGGCAGTGTGTGTTACACACCTGTGGTGAAATATGTGAAGGCTTCCATGGCATTCTCCCTCCTACAGGTGGTAGAAAGGCAGAGTGAAAGCATGACATGATTTTTAACAGCTTTAGACAGCACAGCCTGCCCTGGGTAAATGTCACCCTGCCCAGACACACTGCTCTGTTGGGGCAGGCCTGTGGGCTCTATGGCCTTGTGGAGGAGAGTCAGATTTGTGAAAGGTTTATCCCGTGGTCAGCTGGCAAAAATACAATAGTCTGGCTGAGTTAGTTCTCTTATGAACTGCAACAAAGCCAGAGTGCCAGCTTCTGCTCTGGAAAAATTATTCCCTGTCTTCATCCCATCAGTGAGTTCAGCACCTGTAACTGAGTGGGTTGAGGAAAAGAAACGTGAAGGGATAAGTAGCATTTGGGATACAACTGGTCCACTTTTGGCACTTTCCAACAAATGTCCACTTTTCCCTGCACTAATCTTTGCACAGGAAAGTGCTGAGCCTCTTCACCATCCTGCAAACCTTTCCTGCTGCTCTTGTCTCCCTCAGCTCCTCCAGAGCCTTGGCAGTGGCGATGCCCCTGGCGTCCTGTGATTGCTGCTCAGCATGCTGGATTGTCCCAGCTCATCTCTTCCCTGGGCTCCCTGCCCTCCACTGCAGCCCCACCTGCTGCCCCTCATTGTCCTGCTGCCTGTATGGCCAGGCACACAATGGGAGCCTGGGCTGTGGTTTCCAGCCCCACAGGGACAGAGCTCTCCAGGCAGTGTGGATGAAGTATCATCCTAAGAGTGGGGTCTCATGCTGGGAACATATTGCTTACCTTACCTTATTGAAATATGCTTCATCTGACACTGAGAATGGAGGCAGGGGTTCCTTAGATGCTTTTTGTTTTCTATTCCTTCTAATTATGATTTAATACTGTGATGGAAGCATCGATGGGGTGTGAATGAGGGGAAGGAAGCATAGAGGACTTCAGGCACAGAGGGAACAGGGCCAGAGAAGAAAAGTCAGAGTAACAAGAGGAAGCTTTTAGAGGGGGAGACAAAGGGGAGAGAGTAAAATGTGTCAGTTGTGTGAAAAGTGGGGACCTGCAGGCAAAAACAGGGCTTAAACTGTGCCTAGGGTGCTGTGCCAGCAGGAGCTAAGCTCCAGCAGTGGGGACTGATGGAAAATGACAGCTGCAGTTTAAGTCAGGGAGGCTTCAGGGCCATCTCCCATCACATTTTGACAGGCTGCAGCGTGGTACTGGCCCAGAGATACTGCACCATCTCAGCTGGCACAAGGGGGAATTAAGAAATCTGGCAGTAATATGACCAAACCCGGGAGCTGAGGCAAAGGAACACAGTATCAGACCCAACTGCTATAAAGGCTTTTAGCTAAAGACTTAAAGAAAACAATGTGTCTTGGAGGGATTGCTCACACAGTGGCTTGATATTTTGCACTGAGGAATTATTACTATCTATAAAAACTTATTAATGGGGCCAGTACTTTGTAAACAATAGAAACAAAAATTTTGCTCTAAAAACTAACTTAGGATTAGAAGGGATCACCCTTGTTCCCGAGGCAAGTCCTCTGCAATCACAGACCACTGAGCAAAGGTACTGAGCTCAAAGGGGTTCATCCACCTTTTATTTCCAACAACTCAGAGCTCAGAAGATTTTTCAGCACTCCATAAGAAAATCCTTCATGAAAATCCCCCCAGTAAGGCATGGGAGAACTGTGTCCTGGGAAAGTGGATAGATCAAGGACATTGCTGAGATGCTCAGCTCCTGCACTAACAGGGGGTTTTACTTTTGTAAAAAGTTGTTCCTTAAAAGTGGTTCTTCATCAACATCTTCCCAACTTTCTGGTTGGTTGGTTTTGTTTGTTTGTTTGTTTTGTTATGTTTGCTGTTTTGTGGTGTTTTGTTGGTTTTTTTCCACAAAAAATTGACCCAGCAGAAATATTCAGAAAAAGGTGAGGAATAAAGTGTTTCCACTGACACCCAGAGCTGGAGGGGAAGCTTCTGATGAGGTGGAAAGGAAAAGGCTATTTGCAAGTGTCTTGGAGAGCAGTAGGAGCAGTATGCATGGAGTATCAGAATATTCTGAGGTAGAAAGGACTCACAAGGATCATCAAAGTCCCACAAGGTATCACGGGAATAGCTGGCAAGAATAAAAAATGAGACTTTCTTGTACCAGGCATGCAGACAATCATATCAGTAATATCATATCAGTATTTGTTATCACAAAGATAAAAGGGTGAATACAAGGAGAGAAGGACAGATCAGACAGTTTTCATTAGAAAATAGCAACCCTTTAAAATGTTGAGTTCTTTTGTAAGCTGGTTTCAGTTTCTCTGAAATCCTGTATAGGAAAACTCAGGAAAAGGACCAGTCTCATTCTTAAATAAAATAGTGCCATTTTTCTCTTTGAATAAACTCTTCCAGTGAGGCTTTATATTGAGCTTGGGTGACCCATCTGTCAAAGAAAATCTGAGCAGAAACTAAATGCTCAGGACTGTTCTGAAGAACTTTACCGTTGCTGATGTAATTTTTGTCTGTGGAGAAGTGTGGAATTTTCTGTCTCCTTTCTGCTTGGAGCTGGGCTGAATTTGGAGTTCCAAAATACTTTTGTATGAGTGGAATCTACACACAGCTGCTGGATATGTTTCCTTAAGAGCCCTTGAAGCATCCATGAGTCTGAAGTAGATCAAGGATGCATCGTGGGGGAAATTTGTGGAGAGATGTGGGGAATAGATGGGCTCAGTCAAGGCACTGAGCAATCTGGTCTAAGTTCAGCACAGCTTTTAATGGGCTTAGTTTCATTCTCAGTGACTCAGTAACAATTTACATTACTGAAGTTAAGCACCTGCTCAGGGATTTTTCTGAATTGCACCCCTGGGATGAGGTCTGCTTTTAACTCACCACTTCAAGACTATTGCCCTTCTCAGTTTTACTGCTCTAGTCCAGATCCCCACCTGATTCTTTTCCCATCCCTTATTTTCCAGGTCCTGCCAGAAACTCCCAAATACCTCTGCCTTTTTTTTTTTTTTCATACTTGTCTACATATTTATTCCCAATTTATTATATATTTATTAAAATGTAATTTTCATTCATGCACAGATCATTCATCCATTCTTGAATGCAATTTAGTAACACCGGAACTAACTGATCATTTTCACACCTCGAGAATGAAACAAACAAAGCCTTTCCAATATGATTCATTGTTTTTTGTCATTTCCCTTTGTTTCTGTTCTTCCAGCCTGTTTGCTGCCCACATGTTAGTTGTTTTGGTTTGTTTTTTTCTCAAGCCAATTTGGACTAATTTCTCCACTGTTGGTTTCATAGGGCACAGGATCCAATATTTTGGTAAAATTCAAGCACATTGTAGCCTCTTGTATTCCCCTTACCCCCAGTTGTGTAATCCATCTACAAATTAATCAAATTTATCTGGCAAAACCCAGTTTTCTGAACCTCTTGCTGCCTGTTCCTCATGATTCACTTACCCTGGAGATATCTAAAGATGTACCACCCCCATCGTGCCACACCATCATTGCTTTCATGCTGTATTTTGGATAGAAGCTGGGCTTATGGCGTGAGGGGGCCACCCTGTGTTATGCTGGGCTGTCCTGGGAAGAAGGAATGCTACTGGGAAGGGTGTGTTTCATGATGCATAACCAGATGAAACAGTTCCCTGCCAAATGAGCCTTGACTGGGAGTGCTTTCACATGGTGTCATCCTTAGTCCGTGGTCCAAAGGGCACTTTGAAAAGAGTAGACAGCAACTCTTCAGCAGTCAGAGGAAAGCAAACAAAATCACAGATTTCTTGGACATTTGAGTGTCTCACTAATGGTCTGAAATGACCCAGCCATCAGTGTTGGATAGGCTGACAGTCTGCTGTTTAAACTCTTACACCTAAAAATACCTTGGAAAACCCTGGTTATCTCATCCAAGGCCCCAGGGCAGCAGGGGAGGGGGGATTCTGCCCCTCTGCCCCACTCTGCTGAGACCCCCCTGCAGGACTGCATCCAGCCTGGGCCCAGCACAGGAAGGACAAGGAGCTGCTGGAGCCAGGCCAGAGGAGGCCACAAAGTTGATTAGGGGACTGAAACATTTTCTCTATAGAAATGGGCTGAGAAGGTTCAGCCTGGAGAAGAGAAGATTGTGTGGAAACCTCATAGAAATCTTCTGCTGCCTGAAGGGACCTCTTCTTCGAGAACAGCAGTGACAGGAACTTTCACACTGATGGAGAGTAGCTTTAGATTGGATATTAGGAAGAAATTGTTCCCCGTGAGGATCATGAAACTCTGGCACAGGTTCTCCAGAGAAGCTGTGGCTGCCCCATCCCTGGAAGTGTCCAAGGCCAGGCTGGATGGGGCTCTGAGCAAGCTGGGATAGTGGAAGGTGTCCCTGCCCATGGTGGGGGTTGGAATTTGATGATCTTTAAGGTCCCTTCCAACCCAAGACATTCCATAATTCTTTAGAAGTAGATGTGTTGGAGTGACCAGGCTCTGAGTTATTCCTCACCTAAAAGGGATTTTTAGGAAAAGGGCCACTGCAGTGGGAGGAAGGACATCTTTGTGAGCCCATAACAGAGATACATGTGTCTGAATCAAAAGGGGGAATGTACAGTATTGCAGGTGCTGAGGAACAGAAAAGGTTGTATGGAAGGAGAGAATGAACTTTAACAAGGAGCTACCACAACAAAAAACAATCCAAGCAGTAAAATGAGAGTTTGAAAATAATAAATGTTTGTTGCTTTTCAAATCGGGGTCAGGGGTATGATATAAAACCATTGGGAGAGAAAACAATGAAAACCAAAACTGGATGATCATACATCTGGCATTTTGTACCATGAGTTTTCTCCATGTGTGTGGGTACTCCAACAGAGCTACTTGCATTGCATACTTGAGAGCAATTCAGTGACCACAAAATATTTCTTTAATTCCAGGGGGAAAAAAGAAATAAATCTTGCTGCAATTTTCAAAATTCTCTGAATCTTTCCAGCAGGCTTCCCAGCAGTGCTGTGTTTCAGGTGAGTGTGATTTTGAGATGGCCCCAGATGCTTTGACTGGCAGAGACTCCCCATGAAACTGTGGATCATGTTTACCTCCTGGGAAGCAGATTTGCAGTCCTGAAGATGGGATTTCTCTCAGACTGGGAATCCCAGCCAAGTTTTCTCTTTAAGCAAGGTGGCAGGAGAGCAGGGATGGATGGCCTGTAGTGATGAAGAAGCTTGTGACCTCCTCCACTATCGCTTCTCAGGAAGCAACATTCAGGCACCACTCAAACAGGCTAGTGGGTACTGACCCAGCTCAAAATGAAACATGCCTTGGTATTTTTTGCTTACCTTCCCCTAA
>WEIU01007043.1:246533-257294 GCA_013389925.1 Aegithalos caudatus
AATAGGTGTTTTCTGGGAAAAGTCACTGTAGCAGGGCTATAAATAGAGCTATTCTCTATCTCATTTTGGGGATACATACTTTATAATCTTAAGAACTCATGGACGCTCACAGGTTTTTATAGAAAATACCTTTGTAGAATTTTTACTGCACTTCCTCTACACTTTTACTGAATTGAGATGTTTATGCAGCACTATTGGATTTAGATACAGACCTCAAACAATCTCCCATGACCCAGTTCCACCTGGCTAAATTAATTTCACTCTTTTGAGGAGTCTTGGGTTTGCCTGTCTTCCCAAAGCTGCCTGGTTGTTTCTCCAGAAGGGAATGGGAATAGATTGGGCTTAGGCTTTGTGTTTGCTTGTTGCCATAATGGGCGACACAGGGACCCCAGGCAGGTGCAAAGGAGTGCTCCTTATTGCCAAAAACTTGGCCTTTTAAAGCAGTTAGACAGTTATCAGTTTACACACTTCCAAGGCACAACAGGCCAAGTCAACCAGCTGCCATACACCACGATGTGGACACGATGTGGACATGTGGCAGTCATGTAGCACGTCTCTCACATCTCTCACATCTCTCTGCCCCTATTCCAGCTAATCACTCTCCCACAGTTCCCTTCTACTTAGCCTAAGAAACAGGCCAGAGCCATGTTACAAGGCCTTCCCTTTATAAAGCCTTACCTGTCGGTAACATTGGCTCTCTGCCCAAGGAAGAACTTTATTTGCTGCAGAAGATCCAAAGCTCTGTTGTCTAAGCTGGTTTCTTCTTCATCTCCAGTTTGGTGCATTAGCAGAACCCCCAAGGGACAAACCACTGGATTTCCAGTATGACTTTTCCTTGTTCTTTGCCATCACTAAGGTTAATGTATTTTAACCTTTGGTGGTTTTCTTTTTCCTCCTCAGTGATCAGCCAGCACCTGCAGGAATTTCAGACAAAGCAAGACAACAATTGATCTGAAACTTTATGATTCTGATATTATGCTCTACCTACAGACACCTGGAGCAGGTGACACTGGAGTATGTCCAGGTGGGTTTGGAATGGCCCCAGAGAAGGAGACTCCAGGTCCTCCCTGGGAAGCTGTTCCAAGGCTCTGCCACCCACAATGTACAGAAATTCTTCCTCACACTGAGGTGGAACTTCTTGTGTTTAGTTTATGTCCATTGCTCCTCATCCTGTCCCTGGGCACCACTGAAAAGATCCTGGCATCATCTCAAAACCCATATTCCAGATACTTGTACGTATTGTTGAGATGCCCTTTCAGTCTTCTCTTGTGCCAGTGGTGAAATTCCTGTGTCAGAATGGGAGCCAGCACCAAGGCCTGACCTGGCAGGAAGCTGTTCAGTTGTGGCAGTGTGTGCTCTACTTTGGCAGCAGTTTGGGTCATGTGTGTCCTCTCTCCCCCAAATTAGTTCCTTGGGAGGTCAGCTGAGCTCCATGGCTTGTGGCACACAGACCTTGGCAGGTAGGCCAAGGCCTTTCCCTGCCTCCAAGCTGTGCTGGTCCTGAGGGCTTTCCTGAGAGAGGTTAATGAAGCACCTCTGCATGTGAGCTGTGAAATTACAGCTTTAATAGCCCCAGTTAATCCTTGAACAGCCCTGGTGCTCTGTGGAAAACCTCCAAGCATTTGGCTGAAAGGAGAGGAAGGACAGATTGCGGCCTACACATCCCAGGTAAATTGGGCAGAGCCGTAGAGCGGGCCAGGCCTGCACTGCCCCTGCCTTTGGGGCTGTTATTCACAGGCTGTTGTCCATTGCATTCCTCTTTGCCACTTAAATCTGGATTAATTTTCTATTGCACTTTGGCTCCTGAAGGAAATACACTGCTAGCATTAAAAATAAAAAATAAATCCATGCAACCACGCTGGTGTTTTACACCCAGCAAAATGCCTATGGGGCCAGACTGAGTGGCACTGAAATTGCACCTCAGCTGTGAGGAGAGATGTGTCCTGCTGCCCTTTCCAAGGACCCAGAGGTCACAGGCACTCATGCACAGTCTATGTGTGTGCTGGATGGCCCAGGGCAGTTTCCATGGCTCTTTGTGTGCAGTAGGTGTCATTAAAAACTCAACATTTGACACTCTGCCTTGGCTGGAGCACTTGGTGACTACAGCTCCCAGGTGCAGTGGGATTAGGAGTGGCCTGGTGTGATAGACTTAACTTTTCTTTCTGCTCCTTTATGGAGCAGAAAAATTTGGAGGGACATGTGGATTTCCTTTCTCTGAGATATTGGTCATGAAATGTGTTACATCAATGTGTCTGTGCCGGCTGGAGACATCAAATCTGACTGGAAAATATTTTCTATGAATGCTTTATCCCAACCTCTACTTCTACTACCTTAATAGTGGGGATGGGGGAAGTGAAAGAATGGTAGAAGTACAAAGACCTTACAGGGCAGGGTAGGCCAGCTAGTATTTCTTCCTTATTTTTGTCTTTAAAACATGGCTTTTCCCACTGTCAGGTTACCTACACAACCAGCAATCCCAGACCTGCTCAGTTTCTGTATAGGCTGACAAAAGCAGTGTGGCAGCAGCTACAAGTCTAAGTCAGAAAAAATTGCTAAAATCCAGTATTAAGATGTAAACTAAGCAGTGCACATCATCCTCTGTGTAACATATCTGAACTGTCTTTGAGCAGCTGTAATTTCAGATGAGCCTGATCCTTTTCCCTCTGCATGACATGGGGAGGAGAGGGCTGTGCTGATCTTTTCTCTCAGGTGCAAGGGAATGGCTTAAAGCTGCATCAGGGAAGGTTCAGGCTGGTTGTCTGGGAAATAGTCTTCTCTGAGAAGGTGATCTGGCAGTGAAAGCTGCCCAGGGAAGTGGCACCAAGCCTGATGGTGTGCAAGGAGCACTTGGACAACATTCTTCAATACACAGGTTAATTTTTAAGCTGTTCTATGTGAAGTCAGGAGTTGGACTTGATGATCCTCATGGGCCCCTTCTAGCTCAGGATATTCTGTGCAGTTGAGTCCACTTTGCATCCACCAAACATTTCACCCAGAGAGAACTAAAGTGTGCAGTGGGGTTTGTTGTGGTTGACTCAAAAAATGCTTATCTCCATATAAACCTCAGCTGTTGGGATATCAAAGAGCAGGAAATGGGTCCACAACATTCACTGCAGCTTTGCCATCTTTTCTTGCACTGATAACAGTCTTTTTTCTAGCTTGGATTAATTTGTCACTTATTCTTCCTACTGAGGGCATGGTGATTACAGAACTATCTTCTCCTTATTAGCAATTACTACTAGACTCATAATTAGTAGAGGTAGAGAGAAAAATCCTCATTCTGAGCAACAGACACATTAAGAGGACGAAAAAGATGAAATTTGAATGACAAAGGTTATAATTCTTATTTTTCACGGGTGAGACACAAGGCAACAAAATCAGTTGATTTCTCCCCTTCCCAACATCACATGGATAGTGATTCTTTTTTATAAATAGTTCTATATGCCTACCAGACTTCTGAAAGGTTGGCAAAGTCCAGACTTCCCTTGGGCTCTTTGTCTGAAAAATGTGTTTTAAAGAACTTCCAACCTGATTTTTATAGTTCTCCATACGTTTTTTGTACTTCATTAACCATCATTAAATTCTCCAGTGTGACAATAACAGTAAATGAGCCCAAATAGTCAACTTTTATTAAACATCAGAGCTCTCAAATATAGAAAGAATCCTAAAAGTCTGCTGAAGTTAGAATACAGTTAAATGCCGGACACAATATCTGAGTTGCCACCTGGAAAAGCAATCAGGAATGTGGCTTTCTATGGGCAAATTCAGCTCCCTCTGTTCAAGTACATGAAAGCAGCACCTTGAAATTACTCTGAAGCTGAAATGATGTCATGAAAATGGAACATAAATTCCGCAGTTAATCTAGGTGGTCAATTGGTGTGAGATTTCATGTAAGCTTAGTTAAAATACCCTTTGACATTTGTTTTGCAGTTTGGATTTTTGAGGATTTTTTCTTTCTTCTCTTAAGGCTCTTACAGAAAATCTTTGAAATCAGATGCTGTGTGAAATTCAACCCCTTCTGGGTTTAAATTCATATATGTACCTACACATGGAGGGTGGGGTTTTTTTTTGTTTTTTTTTTGTTTTTTTGTTTTTTTTTTTTTTTTTTTTTTTTTTTTTTTTTTTTTTTTTTTTTTTTTTTTTTTTTTTTTTTTTTTTTTTTTTTTTTTTTTTTTTTTTTTTTTTTTTTGTTTTTTTGGTTTTTTGGTTTTTTTTTGTTTTGTTTTGTTTTGGTTGTTGTTGTTGTTTTTTTTTGGTGGGCTACATCTTTATAGAAATACATAGAAATACACAGTCAATTTTAAAAGGTAATCATCCTGGACACTGAGTTTTTATGGTTTAACAGCTGATTTAAAACTGAAATTGGATTTCCTTCCACTTCCAGCCATTATCCGTGGTGTAACTGAGCAACACCAACCTCGTGTTATTGAGTTATTGAGTCTATTACACACTCTGTGACATACTATTGCACACAGCTCTTGCTGACTGGGCTTAACTGCACCCATCTTTAACTGGAAAACCCTGGGTTTCACAGCAGTGATTTCTTACTGGTGCTGCTGGTGCTGTAGATGCAGAAGCATTGATCTGGAATTTTTTGGGAGTGTGTTCTTCATTCTGATCTGTGACTTTTCTGGCAAAGCCTCCTTATTTTTTCTCTTACATGTTTCTTCCTCAATCACCTGTTTCCAAAACATTTCTGAGTACAATTTACTCCAGCAGCAGATGTAGTGGAGCTCATCCTGGAGAAATGGAGGCTCAGATGGGACCTTCCCACACTCCACAACTCCTTGACATGAGGGGGCAGCCAGGTGGGGGTCAGGCTCTGCTCCCAGGCAACCAGTGACCAGACAAGAATAAATGACCCCATGTTGCACCAGTAGAGGTTTAGATGGAATATTAGGAAAAAAATCTTTACTGAAAAGGTTGTTAGGCACTGAAACAGGCTGCCTGGGGAAGTGGTGGGATCATTGTCCCTGAAAGTGTTCAAAAGCCTGTGGATGTGGCACTTGGGGACACAGTTTAGTAGTAAACATGGTGGGTTCTGGGTTAATGTTTGGACTTGATGACCTTTATAATTTTTTCCAATTTTAATAGTTCTGTGATTCTTTGGACCTCAGTGTTGACACAGTGGGAGCTGCCATGGATGTGGAGATGGGAGCAGTAACTCTAGGGGCTGTCTTGGGAAGCTGGGAAGGTGGGAAGGGAATTAATTGATTGATGCTTCCAAACAAGTCATGGAACACCACTGGCTTTCTGAGCAGGGCTCAGGTCCCCACTGCAGTGTGTGGGAGGTGTGTCGAGTTGGTAGCTGTGGGAGGGGAGGAGAGAGTGTCTGTGTGAATTGATGGCCTGAGGATGCATTTTCACTTGTGAATTTGGGCTGGAGCTGTTCTGCTCCACCTCAAAGACTGTTGAGGGATGTCAGTCAAAGGTGCCTAAGAAAAGCCATGTGCTGCTTCCTTAGAGTGAGGATGGATGTCCAAGGGTGACCATGAAGCCTTGGCATTGCAATGGTTTGAAGGCTGTGCCTCTCCCCCAGGGAGAAATTTAGGGAAATTTAATTGTGTATCTGCTTGCACTAGAGTCAGTGGTGGCATTCCCAGGCTCAGCAGCTGCTTATGTACTGTGGAATGATATCCAGAATTCATCCTCAAGGACCTGCTTTAACACAGGGAAGGATGTAGACACTCTACTAAATATCAGTGGGATCCACAGAAGAGGTCAAGCTAAGACAAAACACATTCCCAGGATAAGGTCTATCAGTCTGAAATTCTGACCTGAGTTTTCTAAGCCCAGTAAATGGATACTAATGCAAAATTCCATGCTGGCTAAATGGATTTCAGTTAACTTTCTGCTATGAAAGCATTTCGATTTTAACAATAGCTGTCACTCTCAATATAATACAGGAATAGTTTAGTAATACAGGCCTTAAAACACTACTCTGATAAATATTTATATTACTTATTTTAAGTTAAAAGCTTGGTTATGAATTGTTTTCATTCCAGCAGTGTAAACATCCTTCTAGAGTCTGAACTCCAATGCTGAGATTGAAGTCGCTTTCCCTATTTGCCTTCTCCTATTTTATCAGTGCAAAAATATTCCTTAGTGGAGTCTGATAAAAGTATTTCACAGCACAAATGCCCTTCTTTTCTGTACAGTACAGAAGAGAAAAATAATGTTAGGTACTTTACTGCAGTCAGCAAAAAAATCAGTTCTTTGTCAGATTTTAGTTTAAACAGAAATTTGAATACATGACCATAAAACACTGGCCTTTTGTGCAAGGGGCATTTTCCTGGTGATAAATGGATTTTGGCTATTGTTTAGTTAATGTTTTATGCTTATTTGATAAAGGAAAGCTTTATAAAATGAGAAACAAAAGCTATTTAAGGTGTGTGAAGCGAGGTACCAGCACAAATAGCCTCAGCTCTGAATTGACGAGCAGTAATAGATAAATAACTGGATATGGGGTTTGAACTGGAATCACCATATTGTGGTGAAAGGGAGGGATTTGAATGATGGCAGCAGTATCATCAGTCTGAAGTGGCTGTAGAAATTCAGGCAGTCATTTAATAAAAACACCTCTTTTACTATGGAGGCTGTAAATTATACAAGCCTGTCAAGTTACAGCTCTGCCTTTGTGCCCAGCACGATTGTAATGTTCTCAGTCCATAATTTAGAAAAGGATTAAAGTTCTCCAATGCTCTGCTGTTTTTACAATGTTTTGGTGATAATAAGATTACCTCAGCCTCCCTCCCTCATGTGAAAATGTCTCTAAAAAGACATACCATATTTGAAGGTGGGGTTTTCTCACACACAGATGCATATATTTGAGAGTGAGAAAATACATGACAGTGGTGTCTGGCATCAAACTCTTATTGTGGAGCTGGAGATGCCTCATTACTCATGGATGCTGAAGGCATGCAGCTGATGTATGGATTTGCTCTGTACAAATGCTACTGCATCTTTAAGGTCATGTCAGCAAGGTTTTTGTTTATTAAAGAAAAGGTTTCAAAAAGAGTTTTTAAAAAGCTTAATGAAACAGCAGAGATTTTAGAGGGCCTATTCCTTGGAAAGACAAGTTTCTTTTCCAGGAATAATCACTGGATAAACCTCAGAGGAGAAAAATACTACAAGTGTTATCTGTCAGAAAGTAAAAGCAAAATAGATTTTCTACCTGAATTAAATCATGCTTTTAGAAGCCTGGTATCAGTGGGTATTCTGGAGATGGCAGAAAATTACACAATCTCTGCTGGTGGTCTGGAAATTTCCTATTTTCAGTAGTAGCAAGCTCTAACTTCTCTCATCATTTGCCTCAGCGCATCAGGTCATGAGTTTGCCACTGGGCTTAGAACTTACCTGCTGTGTCTTTTAGGGTGAGGGGATATCTTATTTTTGAAAAANATTTCCCTGACAAGTTTGTGGTTTGGGTTTTTGTTTTTCAAAGATGGCACCATGAAGCCACCCAGATATTTGGCAGAGGTCTTGTGGAGGAGAGATTAGACAGCAAAATGCTGGAGAGTCAGGCAAAGATGCACGGAAAACAAAATTTGTCATATGCTGCTTTAGTATTCCTCTGATTATCTCTACCACATATCAGACATACTTAGGTTTCAATTTCCTTACAAAAACTTGTGTTAATAGCATTTGCTTGAATTATTTAAGAAAAGCAGAAGACTCTAGAAGATATCAAAGCCCAAATCCTCACCTACAGTCAGAGCCCACAGCCTGTATTGTAGAGGGAAAAAGTGCCACAAAAAAAGACATTAAATTCTTTGTCTTCTAAGATCCAGGACCAGGCAGCTGGTCTGAAGCCAGTCATTATTCCAGCTTTGAATGACCCTAGAATGCCATTCTGTCAGGAAGGCTTGACTGTCATCCATGGACATCTTGATCATGCCTCTCCTCCCTTTCACCCTGCTGCTGTGAGGAGGAACTGAACAACATGAGCATGCTGGCTCAGAGGAGGGTTAGAGTGGATATCAGGAGACAGTTCTTCTTCCCCCAGAGGGTGGTGGGGCACTGAACAGGCTGCCCAGGGAATGGTCACAGCCCCAAGGCTGCCAGAGCTCCAGGAGTGTTAGGACAGCTCTCTCAGGCACAGGGTGGGATTGCTGGGGTGTCTGTGCAGGGCCACGAGTTGGCTTTGACAATCCTTCCAACTCAGCATATTCTCTGATTCCATAATTCTGTGAACGTGGCCACCTCTATTCCCCAGAACTCCCTCCAGGCTGGATCATGTAGATAATGTGGTATCACTGGGCTGTTGTCAGATGTAACTTCACCCCCCAACCCCCCAGTCCTCTCCTCTGGTGCGGAGCAGCCAGTTCTCAGAGCTGTGCAAATGCCCACTTCAGCTGTGCTGTCTTGGCTGTTCGCTGCACTTTGTGTGGAGATAGTGAGGAAAAGCTGAGGTCTTCATGGGCCATGATGGAATTGGACAAGCTGGAAACTGCCCACCACTTGGAAAAATTCTTGAATGAGCATTTCAGATGTCTCACATGCTCAAAACACCAGTGTCTGCCTCTGGAGCTGGGAATATCTCATGGCTGTGGAGATGTCTGGAAGGGAAACAGGGATAATAGGATGGGTCAGGTTAGAAGGGATCACAGGGGGTCATCTGGTCCCATCTCCCTGTTCCAGCAGGGCCATCTCAGAGCACAAGGCACAGGATTGTGTCCAGATGGTGCTGGAATATTCCCAGGGAGGAGACTCCACACCTTCTCTGGACAATCTGTTCAGGGCTTGGTCACTGCACAGGACAGAAGTTCTGCCTCCTGTCCAGGTGGAACCTCCTGGGATCAGTCCCTGCCCGTTCCTCTGGTGCCATTGCTGGGCCCTGGAGCAGAGCCTGGGCCCTGCTCGGAGCCCTCCCTGCTCACAGGGACACCCAGGGATGAGGGCCCCTCTCAGCTGGGGCTCCTCTCCAGGCTGGACAGCCCCAGCTCCCTCAGCCTTTCCCTGTCAGAGATGCTCCAGGCCCTGAATCATCCCCGCAGCCTCTGCTGGCCCTGCTCCAGGAGCTCCCTGTCCCTCCTGTGCTGAGGATCCCAGGACTGGACACAGCTCTCCAGATGTGCCTTACAGGGCTGGGCAGAGGGGCAGGATCACTCCCTGACCTGCTGGCACTGCTCTTCCCAGTGCACCCCAGGATTCCATTTGCCTTCTTGTCCCCCAGGGCACTGGTGGCTCATGGAGACCCTGCTGTCCACCAGGTCTTTCTCAGCTGAGCTGCTTCCCAGAAATCCATGTGCCATGTGCTCTGGAGTGACCCTACTTGAGCAGAGTTGTGGGACCAAATAACTTGCTGTGGTCCCTTCCAACCTCAAGCAGTCTGTGTTTCTGTATGAAGGGAGGCTAAGGGCATAGGTTTGTTCTACCTGGACAAGACTCAGGTGGGTCGGTGCAGACTTCTGGCTAAAGGGTAAATTTAGAAAAGGCAGAACTTGATTGTCCTCAGAAGTGCATGGAGAAGGAACCAGAGGCAAGTGGCACATGCTGCACCTAGAAAAATTCTGATTTTTGATTGGGAGAAATTCTTCCCTATTTGGTGGTGCAGCACGGAAGCAGGAGCCTAGGGAAGATGAGGGATACTCACACTTGGAAAATGTCCAAGCTTGACTGGATAAGGCCTTGTGAGATCTCATCTCACTTCGGAATTAGCCCTGCTGTGAACAGGGGTTGGACTATGGACTTCCAGAGGTGCTTCACCACCTGAATTGTTCAGTCAAAACAGTGTTTAAGTCTCAAAGTTCATGCAGGCTGTTCCAGCTTCTCCAGAGCCACTTTCCACTTCATGTTGCTGCTCCAGGGTTTGCTTGGTCAGTGTGTGCATCTCATGATACCATGAGGGAAAGAAAACTTGCCTAGTCCCCCTGGCTATTGCTGACTAAAAGGTTGTTTTTCCTAAACAGTAAACTAGGAAATTAAATAAAACAGCTCAATTTTGTTTATTTCCTTATCACCCCACAAGGCCTCTTTCCCTCACCCCAAATCTCTTGAACGCTCTTTTCAGTCAGCCTCAAGTTTTCTAAAAGGACATTCTACCCTGAGTTAATATCATGCCTGTGAAAGTTCAGGCTGATTATTTTTCCTCTAGAGAGGGAGTCAAAATTGGGCTTATAATGGAAGTCTTGTTTCAAACAACGATGAAAGAATTTAGCATTTCTGACATCAGTGGGGTGGCACAGGCGTGGAGTCGCATGCGAGAGGGCGGGGGGAGCTGGGCTTCTCTCTGCTCCACTGGTTTTGTGAAGGACTCTTTCACTGGTGGAGGTTTATCCAAACCCACCTAAACACATGTACATATTTATTTACTAAAGCAAACCAGGCTACAAATAGGACCAAAACCCGCATTTAAACGTCCCTACAAGTAGCCCTCCATGCCAAAATCTTTCTTCAGCCCTGCTTAAGAAAAAGCCTGGGAGAGTTTATTTTCCTCAGGCTTTACAACTCATTGTTTTCCACAAAAGCACCCCTCTGCTTTTCCAAGAGTAAGGATCATTCTGTGGCTAGAGCATATGACTAGGACTTGGGGTTTTCTTCCCAGCTGTTGCACAGACTTCTTGTGTGTTCTTGAGTAAATCTGATTAATATTGCTGCACATCTGTAAAATGGATGCACTGCTCTTTCTCCTTACTCACAGAAGCGGCTGCGAGCCTTTTAGGCCTTTACAAGTCAACTGAATAGAAATAGAAAGAAACAGGCATGACACTTCATGTACAAGTGCTTATCAAGGAAATTGTGGATTTCTTTTTTTTTTTT